>JAQZBX010028620.1:0-27729 GCA_029593785.1 Cabassous unicinctus
AGTCCTCCCTGTTTTAGAAAGAGGAGGTCTAGTCCCCTACGATTTTGGAGGACAACTTCGGAAAGGGAGTTTAGAGATTTTTCTAGAAAGGAGATGGATGTTTCTATGCGAGCGATGTCTTCATCTACAGCCATTCTAATGGAGGAGAGAGCTGTTTGTTGAGTGCCAAGGGCAGCAGCTCCGGTGACAACTCCAGCAACACCTAAAAGCGAAGCAAGTGTTATTGCAGTGATGATTTCGCGCTTGTGTATGGGGGTAGAAATGATAGAGGAGGCGAAGAGAGAAGAGAAGGATAATTGGAAGAAGGAAAAAGACAGGACACCAGGGGGCAAGGGTGTTAAGGTTCATGAAAGCGAGAAAGAGGGGGATTTGTCTGCCAAGTTATGGAGCAAGGCAGAGCCCTTACCAGATCCTGAGGACTGCTGAGACGTCAGTCGTGCCCCACGTTGGGCGCCAGATGAGGGTGTGAATTGGGGGGTGGCTCGGCCGCGGAGGATCGGTCCCCCAGTGGGGGGAATCCGGCATGGAGGGCGACGCAGGAGAGAAACTGCGGATACGAGGCTGGTGACTCAGGTCTGCTTTATTGAGGAAGTGCAGTACAATATAAAGGGTTGAGGGGTGGCGTGGTGTTATCTGATTGGTTAAAAATCAGGTGAAGTTGAGATAGATTGGCGTGGGTTGTTGCTGGGTAGGAGGCAACAGAGAGGAGTGCAGGGGAAAGGGTTAGGGTATGGGGGAGGGTAGTGGCTGCACATGCCCATTGGCTGCTTGTTAAGTTTCGTTTCTTGCCCTGAACTTAAGTTTCGTTTCTCTCCCAGAACTTAAGTTTCGTTTCTCGCCCAGGACTTAAGTTTCATTTCTTGATTTATAGCCAACAGATCACCTCACAGATCCTCTGAGTCCATTCTCAGCCCAGAGAATTGACTACCATACTGAGTTTGGTCACTGAAGGAAAGAGGTTTATCAAATCAATGGAGAACATGAGATTGGATGTCTCAGATCTGCCTCCCTAACAGAAAATATAGTGGAATTATATTGCCTTGTGTAGAGGAGAAGTTAGGGGTTGACTTTAGGAGACTGATAGGTGGGAGGGGCTGCATCTTGTGCATGGTCTATAGCATTGCATGTTTAACATGCTTGGTCATACATCATGCATGTAGAGAAAATGGCATCTCAGTCCCACCCAGAGGCATACAAATTACTATTATAATAAACTAAAATTCTATGAAGTTCATTCTACTACTAAACTGAGTCTGCACTAGAAATGGGAAAATCCCATTACCCCATTACATGGTTAACTAACTTTTATGGTCAGCTACTCTACCTTGATTAACTTGCTTATAGATAGAGCAATGTTACACTTGGGAGAAAAACAAGTGGGGCATTGTTAAGAAAACAAGGCAGAGGGTTGAGCCATTATGGGCATAAGGCAAATTCATGGGTAGCTTTATTATGGGACAATCACCTGTGTGGACAGGACTATAGGGAAAGAAGTTGCCCCTTAGAGGCTCTGAATGTCTGCTTGGTGCATCTTAAACTAGGAGAGTATTGGATGGGCAGACAATCATGGGTTACAGACAGAGACCTTTCCATGTTCAAACCCACTCTCTGTGGTCCATGCAGCCACCGTGCTTCCTGAGAGAGCCAAGCCTCCACTTACACTGGCCTTCTCCTCCTCTGGTTGGGAAGACCCCTGCCTCCCTGGTTACTTCTGTCATGTCTTCATGGTCTGGGTTTATGGAGTCTGTGGAACTGAAGTTGAGGGTAATACCCCAAAAGATCTGCTATCTAACTAATTTCCATGGAACTTCATGTCCAACATCCTCAGGTATTAATTGTTGGATTTCCCAAAGCAAAAGAAAAGAAAAAAAATATTTCATGTAGATACAGAAAAAGTCCCTTAAGCAACTCCTTTCCCAATGGGATGAGGATTTAATCTTACCCCCATTCTGTTCTCACAAAATGATGGCCCATTCTGAGACATTGACCCTCCGTTGCCATGATTACCTTCCCTTTGAATAAGATCCCAGGTTAATCAAGCCATGCAACTTATATAGAATTTGGATTAGCACCCCTGAGCAGCTGCTTTTGCAGACTCTTTTGAAACTCTATCTCAATAGACAGTATTAAGAAAAAAAGGCAACATTTATCCAGAGGTACAAAGAATAGGAGACTCTGAGAATCTACTTATAATCTTGTGGCAACCATAGTTGTAAACCAAGATTGAAGTATGCTTTTCTCTTCAAAATTCAAATGGCACATTTGGCATGAGAGAAGGCAATTACCAATAATCAATTATTATTGAAAAATTCTTTTCTCTGCCATTAGATTGGGAACTTCACAGTAAGAGGTATAGAATGTTATAATTACTGCTTTACCATCAGCACCCTATTTTTTCATTGGCTTCTAATAAATATGATATGAATATATTTGAACTGAGAATGAACAAATCAATTATTTATTCTTTAAATGCCTTTGGCACAAACCAGTCTTCTATCACTGCTTATTTATAGCCCTACCCAAATTTCCTTGGAAATTTAAATCTTCATGTATTACTTAGCATTCACAATCACATAATTTTTGCATCAAGGTCCAAATAAATACTATTATAAATTAGACTCCTTAATCCAACACATAAAGCAACAATACTACATATTTCTCCAACCATACTATTTCTCTGAGGAATAAATTGAGGTACAAAATGGACACCAACCAGAAATCCACCTGTGTTAGTGCTGTCTACCAACAGATTTCAGGTGGTGAATGCTGTGCCAATTGTTGGAAGCAATGCAGCATCCAGGATCAGTGAGGAAGGATATGTGAGAGATGGTTCTTTCCAAGGTAGGCATTTATGGGGTGATCAAATCTCATGTGATTGGACACTGTATCTAATCAAATCAAGTGGATCCAATCTTTGGTCTTTTCACCATTTCCAATCATTTACAAAATTTCAGTAGCAACCTGTGTCTATTTTAGCAATATATATTTTAGACAATTTCACAAATATGTGCATATGTTAATATACTGTCAATATCTATCTGCACCTTGCCATTTTTTCAAAGAAAGAGAAAAAAATTTTTATTTTATTTTATTTTGATTATAAAAAGAGATAGTATTTGAAGAAAATTCTGAAAGTTAAAGACAAGCAATACTATAAAGAGAAGGAAGTCTTTTTTACTGTTTATTAAATCTTGATAATAATTTGAGATGTGCATTTTTTACCAACTGTGTTGAATATGCATGTATATATTCAGTTTTTTTTTAAGTTAATTTTTTTATTTTTTTAAAAAGATACTTAGATTACATAAATATTACACAAACAATATAAGGATTCCCATTACACAACACCTCCCACATCTCCCACAACCTCCCACATAAACATCCTTCATTAGTGTGACACATTAATTGCATTTAATAAAACATTCTTGCAGCTTTGCCTTTAAGCATGGACCATAGTACACATTGCAGACCACACTGTCTCCCATACAGTTCTTCATGTTATCTGATGATATAAAATGGCCTATATGTGTCATTGCAATGTCACTCAGGACAATTTCCAAGTCCCCAACAAGCCCCTGCATTACAACTGCTTTTCCTCTCCCTGCCCTCCAGAGCCTCCAGTGGCCACTGGCTTCACATCAGTGTTGTAATTTCTTCCATTGCTTGAATCACAATATGTCTACAGTAGAATACCAGTAAGTCCACTCAAGTCCACAGCTCTTCCCCCCATCCTGAGGTATCTGGGATGGCAATGTCCACACCATCTCCAACTGAGAGAGGACTTATATCCCATGGGGAAGATGGATTGGATTATTCTGCCTGCAGCTGTGGACTCTCTCCATTCCCTGGGTTGGCTGCTGTCCATCATCATCTCCCCAGTGGTCCTGGGTGAAGTCCAATGAGCTGTAGATTAGGAGTTGCTGCTCCACTGAGTTCTGGGCCTAGGTGGCACATGGACAGCTGAAAGACTCAAGTCTCTGGATGCACACCCACAAACTCCAGCACCAAATACAGGTTTGAATAGAAGGGACAGATGAGTCATGTGCTGTGAAGACATAGTTGAGCTCAACTCTGTCACTCTCAGGAGCACAAACTCCAAAGTAGGGTCCACTGGCAAGGTACAAAACTCTGCAGCTATCCACCCTGACATAGAACCTGGGTGTCTCCAGAGTTCTCAGGAGCCCCATTATTTGGGGTGATATCCACTTTGGAATTCTATGAGATCCTCTTGAGATATGCATAAGTGTTACATCTGGCATGACCTCCTGGCTCATTTTGAAGTCTCTTATCCATATAAACTCATTTGTCTTTACCTTTTCCCCTTTTATTCAAGGTCTTTTTCCAGTCACATTGCCAGCCAGTGCTAAGACCTTATGTTGAGTGAAGCAAGTGAGGCATTGAAGGATGAACAGTACATGATCTCACTGGTATGAATAAAGGAAATTGAGCAGTCTCAGAGAGCTATTGTCTGTAAGATAGGTTTACAAGAAACAGAAAGAGAAAAGAAGGCTGTGAGCCATCACCCATATGGATGTAATATATGGTAGAGAGATAGAGTGTAGTTGCATATTGAAGGGATAGGACAGGAGGGTAGTGATATTATTGGGTTGGGTGGTGCAGGGTTAGGTGGGTAGATTGTGAAGTGTGAGTTAGAAAGTCCAAGATACCAGGGGTAGGGTTGGGAGAGGGACAGGGTAAACACTGGGGATTTGTGTATATGAGATTGAAAGTATACTGGTCAGAAAGCTCTTATGGCAATATGACAAGGAAGGGTCACTGGTTTAGGGTGTTGGCTCGGGGGGCATTCGGGATAGGGCATATGTGCAGCAGGCTTCTAGGGAGTGTGTGAGTGTTCATTCTGTCATAATGTGTTGTGTCAGTGGGTGGAGAACCACATAATGAGTGGGAAGGCATGGACTCCCATCTTTGGGAGGGCGAATTTGTTCATAAATAGACAGGCAGAATCTCTCAAGAGCAAGGGTGGTTCCTATTAGGGGAGGACAAACCAGTGTGTCAAAAACTCTTGTTGCATGTAACTATGAATCTTGTGATGAACAAGTCAAACCAGGGGGTTGTCATGGGCCCTGGGGGTGGGGTGGGGCAGGACGAATACAATGGATCAAACAGGGGGTATTTAGCGGTCAGGGGAAATGTTCTTCATTACCATACAGTAATGGACTCGAGACATGGTAAACACCAAAATTTATAAAAGTTTATGGTCTGAAATGTAAACCATAGTGTAAACCATTGACAATGTTTAGTAGCTATGTTCCACTATTTGTATATCTGTTATAACAATGCAACCACCCACATATAAAAATATATTAATATGGGGGCAGGAAAGGGGGAGGAGTCTGGAAAAGGAGGATTGTCCACTAATGGGTTCTTGTTATTGATGACTAGACTTATGAGTCTTTGCTCTTGTAATTGAAACTCAGCTTACTGTTATGGGGTGCCTAAGGGTTGCCACCTGAGAGCCTCCTTGTTGCTCAAATGTGACCTTTCTCTAAGCCAAACTCAGCATATAAATGCACTACCTTCCCCCCAGCATGAGACATGACTCCTGGGGATGAGCCTCCCTGGCAAGGAGGGATTAATACCAAATGCCAACTGGGAATATGACTGGAAAAAGACTTTGAATAAAAGGGGGAAAGGGTAAAGACAAATGAGTTCATGTGGCTAAGAGACTTCCAAGAGAGTCAGGAGGTCATCGCAGAGCTAACTCTTACACACACCTCAGTAGGATCTCATGGAACACCAAAGTGAATATCATCCCACACAGAGGGGCTCCTGAGGGCTTTGGAGACATCCAGGTCCTATATAAGGGGAGGTAACTCCAGAGATTGATGCCTTATTAGTGTGTTATACTTTGGAATCTGTGCTCTTGAGAGTGACAGAGTTGGACTCAAATAAGTCCTCCCTGCACATGGTCCATGAGTCCCTTCTATTCAAACATATATGTGGTTCTGGAGTTTGTAGGTGTACTTCCAGAGAATGGAGCCTTTGACCTGCCCATGTGCCAGCTGTGCCTGGAATTTCGGTGGAGCTTTAACTCCTACTCTACAGCTCAAGGGACTCACCGAAGTGACCTGGTGAGGAGGTGATAATGGAGAAAGCTGTATATGGTTATCACTGACCAATTGTCTTAAATTTTGTACCTCTTCAGGATAATTGGTTTGTTCTTTTGGAGAGTGTGAAGGACTCACACTTCCTGACCTTGAAGTACATTAAGTGGTCAAAATAATATGGTATTGACATAAAGATAGACACATTGATCAATGGAATCAAATTGATATTTCAAACAAAGACCTTCACGTCTATGGTCAAATGATTTTTGATAAGTTGACCAAATCCACTTTTCTGGGAAAGAACAGTTTCTTTAACAAATGTTGCTGGGAGAACTTGATATCTATAACCAAATGAATGAAGCAGGAACCCTATATCATTCTCTATGCAAAATTTGACTTAAAATAGATCAAAGACTTATATATGAAAGTCAGCACCATAAAACTCCTAGAAGATAATATAGGGTAAAATTTATAAAACATTGCAGTAGGTGTGGGTGTCTTAAGCCTTATACCTAAAGCATGAGCAACAACAACAACAAAAATTGATAAAATGTACTTCCTCAAAATTAAAAACTTATGAACCTTAAAGGACTTTGTGAAGAGGGTAAAAGGCAGCCTATTCAATGGATGAAAATATCTGGAAGTTGCACATTTGACAAGGGTCTAATATCCATGAATATAAAGAGATCCTACAACTCAACAATAAAAAGACAAGTGACCCAATTAAAAATGGGCAAAATGATGAATAGATTTAAAAAATTGTGATGTATGCACATGATGGAATATTATGCAGCGGTAAGAAGAAATGAAGTCTTGAAGTATATGACAACATGGATGAACCGGGAGGATGTTATGTTGAGAGAAGCAAACCAGACACCAAAGGACAAATAATGTATGATTGTGCTATTATGGAGTAAATATATTGTGTAAACTCATGGAGTTAATAATTAGAATATAGGTCACCAGAAAATAGGAAGATAAAGAATGGAAAGTTGAGGTTTAATCTGCGCAAAATTGGTAAAAAGTTTGTTTTAAAAATTGGAAATGAATAGAAATGGTGAAAGCATACAAAGATATTTTTAACTAGCAGTGCTATTGTATGGGTGTGACAGTGGTTGAAAGGGAAAGTCTAAATGTCATGTGTATTACTAGAAGGAAAGCTAAAAACTATAACATGGTATCTGACAGTAAAATCTCATGTCTAACATGGATGTGTTATTGCATATATAAGTCTGTTTTTGCAAAGTATAAGTACAATTATAGTAGAGAGAAGAGAAAGAATAACAGCTATGTATGGCATGGGAAGCACACAGAGTTGGAGAGGTGATGAGTTTTGTTTGTTGGTTTTTTATTATTATTATTGGAATAATGAAAGTGCTCTAAGAATGATTGAAGTGCTGAATGCATAAATATGTGATTACACCAAATATCATTGATTGTACACTTTGGATGGATTTTTGCTTTACTGATATGGACCAATAAAATTGATTTGTTTAAAAAGAAAAGGGCAAAAGATCTGAATAACCTTTTTTCTAAAGAAGAAATACAAATGAGGAAAAACACATGAAAAAATGTTCAACATCATTATGAAAATGTAAATCAATGTGCAGTGAGATATCATTTCACACTTACTAGAATGGCCACTATTAAAAAAAAAACACAGAAAACCTCAGTGTTGGAGAGTATGTAGAGAGATAGGAACTCTTATTCACTCTTCGTGGGAATATAGAATGGTCAGGTGATGTGGAAACTGGCTGTTCCAAATGAAGTTAGGTATAGATCTGCCATGTAACCACTACTCGATACATACCTAGAAGTTGTGAGAGCAAGTACATGAGAAGACATCTGCACACTGATGTTTATAACAACAATATCCACAATTGCCAAAAGAAGGACACATTGTAGGTGTCCATCAAGTGACAAATGGATAAACTGTGGTATAAACACATGATGGAATGTTATTCAGCTGTAAAAATAATTGAATTCCTGAATTATATGACAACATGGATGATCTTGGAGGACATTATATTGAGTGAAGCCAACCAGGCACAAAGAACAAATCTTTTATGATTTTGCTATTATGAACTAAATATAATGAACAAACTCCTGGAATTAATAGCTAGAATATAAGTCACCAGAAAAGTGTATGTTTAGAAAATGGAAAGCTGAATTTGATCAGTGCAGACATGGTAGAAAGTTGTAAATGTTTGGAAATTAATAGAAATGGTGAAAGCACATGATAAAATTTGTAATTTCTGGTGCTAAAATATAAATATGATAACGTTTTTATTTGTTGATTTTCTTTTTCTGGAGTAATGAAAATGGTCTAATATTGATTTAAATGATGAATGCACAACTCTGTGATTATTCAAAAATGTCATTGTGCACTTCAGATAAATTGTATGGTTATAAACAAAAATATAGTGTGGGTTTGGGAAAATACCAAATGTAAGATACGGACTTTAGTTAGTAGTAATATTTTAATGAGGCTCTTTCATAATTTCTTACAAATGTTTCACAATAGTGCAAGGTATTGGTGGTGGGGTGATGTATGGAAGCCCTGCATGATGTTACCCATATTTGTTTTGCAATTTCACAACTTTTAATATTAAAAAAACTCAATTATAAGAGAATATCACAAGGCATGGGGTTTGATATTGCCTTGAAATTTTGTAATAAATTGTTCACTATAACTTCCAAATTGTGCTATAAAATTTGCACTTGAGCATTCATAAGTAAAACACCCTTTTCCACCAATTTCAAGTAAATTTACAGACTCGTAACAAGGCATGCAATATCTATGATGTGCCACATTTGCATCATAACAATGGTTAGATTATTCCCCCAGATGGCCTCCTATCTCATCTACGAAATCATTTCACAACTTGATATGAGTTTTGAAAGAGCCAATGAGCTTACATGTAAAATACTTCCTATCTAAACATAAATAATAGGTCTATTATTCATTACAATGGCAGAGAACCTTGCAGAAAGTCCAGCATTCCACAGAACCAAACATGTACCATGCAGAACTTAGGATCAGTATTTTCTCCCTCACTCAACCGTATATAATTCTGGTGTTCATTAAAAGGTACAGACAGTTCTGCAGGACAAACCACAGATCACTGAGACTGCTGTACTCTAGGATAGTCCTAGCATGACCTTTCCAAGGGTATGAGACTTTCCAGTCTCAACTTGGGACCTCCAAATACCCATGTTCATTGTATTGCTTGGATCTTCACAACCTCTTGATCCGTTCTGGTCTCTCCAATTTTACTTCACAGGGCCATGAATTTTACTCTATACCTTATAATCCTTTTCCTGAATGCACTCTAAAATTAAAGAAACAATACTCCTTATAATTATTTCTGTTTATGATGTTTGAATAAAGCTTATTTACAAAACTGGATGTTGGGCAACTGGGGCCAAGTAGGAGAATTTTAGTTATCTTTTTTGAAAGGTTTTCAAAATGTGCAAGTGTATATCAATACTTTAAGAAATTACAAATTGGGGGAAATAAATGATTTCTTTATTCCTTCTATTAGCTAACCCCCACTGTTGCTCCTCTCAACAATGCACAGCCCTGTATGCTAGCATCTGTGACACTGCATTGATTGAATTCAGCTGCTGAAATGCCAGCCTCCCTACTGACTATAAACTTCTGTTCTTACCCATCTCTATCACCAATGTTCACTGCATGCCAAAGCCAATTGCAGGCATCAACATGATTAATGGGTGCTTTATTTCTCCATCAAGGAAATGGGCTGGATGAGAAAAACTTCTTATCTCTCCAGTAAATACAGAGCCTAAATGGAGTCTGGAACAAATCTCGGTAATGTTGGGAAGGAGATTATTTATTGATCAACCCCTAAAATATCCATCACCATTCAAGAGGCCAGGAAACTGAACTGAAGCTCAGATCCTTGAACAAATGAGCTTAGAATATCCATGCCAATAGGACAAAACTGCCCATATGCTGACAACACATGACCAGTTCCAGTAAAAAGAAGAATTCCCTATTCATTGGTGGTTGCATTGTCAATAGTACAACTGACAACTGTCTCCCTCTGGGTTTTCACTCACAAGCAGGTAAACAGTAGGTGAACAAAGTTGAGAATGGAGAAAGAAGCTATGATACTCTGGTCTTGCCCCCAGTTTCCAGATCCACCTGTCATGAATCCCAACTGTTCACCTGGAAGTATCCCCAAGCCAATCAACAAGCATGAAGTGTACTGCATGAGGAATAGAGTGAGGAACCTCCCCTCCCAGGGTCAAGAATAAGAAGGACTTAACTACTCTGCATGAATAAGAAGATATAAATACCTTCATTGTACAGATAAGAACATTAAAGTCATTGAGTTTTATACATTCATGAACCCATGGTGTTCAGGGATTTTCAATTCCATCCATGATTCTAAAATATTAGATCTCCACCTCCAAATAAACCACTTGAATTTCTCAGATATGAGTATTCCTGACTTATGAAACATCAATCCCAGCCCACTGGACTCTCACTTCCTTCCTGCTTTGCCCTATACCTATCTTTGGAGGTACACTTGCCCTAAATCATGTTGGATCTTCCACACAGGATGCCAAACTATCATTTTCTCAACTCTGTGTTCTAGATTTTGTCCCACTGAACTTGGCTATCATGCCAAATAGTGAAAAAAAATGTTGTTCACTATGGGGTTGATCAATTCCAGGACTTTTTTCATTTTTAAAGATATCAATGGCTCCCATTATGCAAATCTAGTCCTGAAAATCCTCTGTGTCAGAAAATATTAGAAGTACATGGGTTATAATGTCTCACAATCCCCAGAGATTAGGAATGCCAAATAATGTAGAATGAAGAAAATGGAAGGAAATCATTTTTCACAAATTGATATTTTATTAAAGTGACAGCTGAACTCATATCCTATATTAATCATCCTCAGCTGTAACATCCCTGCATTTCATAATGTATAAATACAACGATCATCTATACTGTAAAATTTCCCCTACCATATTGTTAATAAGTACAGGTATTTTATGGACAAATGATGACATTGTCAGAAACAGAAGTCAGATTAACTTACCCATTTGTACTTGAGCCCAGAAAAACAATGGTTGTCTTAAATGCTTTTGCATATTTACATATTTATTTTATCCTCAGAGTAACCTGCTGAATAAGGCTATTTACCTATTTAACAAATTAAATAAACCGAGGTTCAGAAATCTTTAGTAATGTTAAAAATTACATGGCTAGAAAAACACAGGAGAGTTTTTCTGCCTGTCTTCCCAGTTCAGATATCTTAACACTCACACCTAAGTTTTACCATCTATGCCACTTGCCATTTCAAAAATCACAGTGTCTCCACCCCAAAATCTCCTTTTCATATACTTTGTTTACACAATTACACCTGCTTTGAAAATTCTCCTACCACACAGAAAGCTTCATAGAATTGAATTCACTATACAAACATCAGCTTCTAACTCACCTGATGTTTATTGTCCAGAATAATCCACATAAATTCATTTCAGCATAATTGTACTGGGAATATTTCTCATGTCCTTCTGAGTATTTACCACATCTGTCCCCAATAGGAGTGACTCCAATTACCTGCCTTGTCCTTGGCCACATGGACACAGAACCTGACTAAATGGTTGATCCAGATCTACACACAGAATCATTTTCTTTTAGGTCACACATGTAATTTATCATTATACAGTTATTTGTTTATTTGTCCTTCCTACCAGTAAAATTGCATAAAACTATTCTCTTAATGATTTTAGGCAAGTTTCCCTCTGAAAAGTACTAATGAATTTTGAATCCAAAGAAACAGTATGTCCACAGTAACCTTACCTAGCCTCAGACAGCCTGGGCCTAAATGCCTGCTGTGAAATCCAACAATGACATTCTGAGTAACAAAATCATTTACAAAATAAATAAAGACTGTTTCCAAGTGGTTAATTTTTTTCCATATTCACAACTAAAACAGACCAAAAATGAAAAGAAAATAAGACTTATTGATCATGCTTTCACCACATTCCAGTACTCAAACCATCATTCTTGCTCTAGTAAAAGTACTGTTTTCATGGAGCACTCTTTATGCAGCTGGTAATGTCATTAGTCCTGTAATATAGAAGAACTGTCATCATTCAGATGACAGTGAAGATACATCTAATAAGGGCATGCCTCTCATACAATCTTTACTCTCAATTTAGAGAAATCATGTATTTGAAATTAAGTAAATTAATATCCAGTTTGGGAAAGATAAATACTTACTTTGTTTTGTGCATGCACAGAGTTAAACCAAAGCTACATGATGCTAGAGAGGTTTTTATTTAAATTGAGTTCCAAGGTCTTTCTCATTAAAATGTATAACGGTAAATTCTAGATAGACTCAAAGATTTCTCCTCATGGAAAAGCACATGTGATTAGGGAGTGGATCCTTAGATTCACTCAGCATGATTGTGATGCTCCAAATCATCTAAAACTACTTAATGGCACTGGAGGAGTGGCCTTGTGGGTCAGGCCCTCAGTGGACAGAGAAGCTGACAAGTAAGCACAGAAACTGACAGTAAGCTCAACCCTTCCCTAGAGAGCCACCAGTCAATGTTGAGGTTGATTTGATGCAAGTTTTGATTGTGAAGCCCATGTGTCCGGGTGACCCAGTGGCCATCTGTTCAAAGTGGGCAGGCAGAAAGGGCCTTCTGTTCTCAGGTCACTTCATAGATATCTGTGTGCACTCAATAAGTATATGGGAGTGGATGTTTGCAAAGCCTTGTAGATTCACCCATGCCCCTGCTGACTTCCTCCTGGACAAGTGGGGGAGCATTCTGTCAGAATGGAAGACTAAAAAAAAAACCACTGAACCACTGACTCGCATACAGAAACCAGGCAGAAGGGGCCACACCACCACAGAAAGAGACCTGAGACCTAGAGCTGTTGGAGGACAGCTTTTCCTAAAAACAGCCCCAGGAGACCTAAATCTGCCACACTCCTTCCCTTCCTCTGGCCCAACAGTCACTGCTGGGACAACTGCTTTCTGCCAGAAATGAGCATAACCTCTTCCCATAGGGAATCAGGTCCATTATTTGTTCTTTTGGCTGGGCCATCTCTTCCTGTTTCCTAGTATGGCTTGTAATTTTTTGCTGATGTCTAGGCATCTGAATTTGTTGGTGAATTTACTCTGATGGCCAATTTCTCTCACTTGCCTATTTTTATTTACAGCTGTTCTTTGATATTTGATTCAACTTATTCTCAGTCTTTAAAATTGCCCAGCTTAAGTTTTCAAAATCTGGCCAGTGACTCACTAGTGGGGCACATATTTTCTCCTGGGGCCTGGATACAGAGAGCTTGAAGAGATTTTGTCCATGCAATTTCTAGAACTGCCAGCAGATGGTGCTAGTCAGTGTACCTTTCCACAGAGGTTTTTCAGTCTTAGCTTTCCTGTGCTCCTGTGTTGACTCTTTAGATTGGAATTTCAAACTGGCTCTGCTGGCTGAATCCACTGAAAAAAGTACCCTGACCTCCCATTACATTTCCCTTGGAACAGCTGACAGGAAGGAAGATGTCTGTTCCTCTCTCAGTGGACTTCAGTGAGCCAGGTGTTTTAGCCTAGCTTAATATCTTGGGGTTGGGGTAGGCGAGCCCTTCCCAGCCACCACAGGGGCTTGGTAACTCACATTTGTCATTTTGGCTTCTTTGACTCTCTTTCCCCCACTCTCCTGGGAGTTGTGTAGAACAGTTCTGGTCTGCTGACCCCCAAATCAGGTCCCTTGGACAGATTTTGTCTCTTTCTCCCTTGTTTTTGTGAGCACATTCAGCTTTAGTCCATAGCCATCTTCCCACAATTCCCCCTATAATAGAATGTTAAATATTCAGTATGTGTATGTGTTTCTGTGTGTGAAATGCAGATGACCATTCAGCACTGAGAATGATCTGACTTGAAACTCAAACTCAGTTTGAGCTTTCTGTGAAACAGTCACCACTTGCTCAGTGCTGCTCTCAAGAATTCTACTCTGGACATTTGTAGAGATGGCTCTCTCTGAACTTGAATGTCCATGACATTTTTAGGAGTTAGTAAACTTGAAAGATCTAAGTATAGACTTCACCCAGGAAGAGAAGGCACTGCTGGACACATCCCAGAGAAAGCTGTTCAGAGATGTGATGCCAGAGAATACCTGTCATTTGGTCTTATTGGGTGTAGCAGTTTGGCAGTTTGATATAGTTATGAATTCCAAGAATAGATATTGGATTATGCTTGTAAACTGGTCTGTTAATCTGGGCATGATTAAGTTATGATTAGGGCATTGACTGGGCCATGTAAATAGGACATTGAGCCCCACCCCTTGGTGGATAGGGAATCAAATATAAAAGGCATGGCAAAAAACAGAAGTAGTTTTCAAGTAGTATCTTTGATATTGGAGTGTTAATGCTGGAGCCCAGAGAAAGCATACAGAGGAACATGGTCGGGAGGAAGGAGAGAAGGCTCTGGGAAAAAAGATGAGCCATTCACCTGACAGTTCAAAGCTGGCCTTGTGGAGTGAGGCAAAGCCTAGAGATCCTCATAGTCTACAGCTGACCTTGTGGAGGAAACAGAGGAGATAAGCTCAGAGAGAAACAGAGACCCTGAAGAGAGGAACCCAAGAAGCCTGAACCCTGGCGTATATCAGCAGCTGCCTTGCTCCAAAACATAGCAACAGACTTTTATGTGGGAAGAAACTTATGCTTTATAGCCTGGTAAATGTAAGCTTCTACCGCAAATAAATACCATTTTGTAAGTACAAACATATTTCTGGTCATTTGCATCAGTACCCCTTTGGCGGACTAATATAGTGGGTGAATCTCTAAAATTTACCTGTCTATGAATTCCTCTATTTTCTTAAGATCCAAAAAAAATTGCTTGTCAATATTGTTTTATTTTTTTTTTATTTTATTTTTTACACTTTGTATAATATATTTTATGTTATTTTATAACATGTACAACTACCTACAAGAAATCTTTTTCTTTAGTTACTATTTATATCTAGTTTCCACCCCACTGGAATATAATCTTCTTGAAAACAAATTTTATGTGTTTATTTTACTCAATATGCAACACTCATATCAGTATTGGGAATTTAGTGCATATTTTCTGAAAGAATTAACAAGTAGTGTATATATGTCCTTAATAATTATTATGCTCTAGGGAATTCATGTGAATTCAGACTATAGTAATAAAAACAACAGGCATATCATTTTCCACATAAGATGCAACCGGGTCACAGTTGCATGATTGACATACACGATTTGAAGTAAAGAGGAAGGGACCTGTAAGAGGAACTTGGATCTTCAATCTGGTGGTCCTGGTCACACCCCTGGCTGGCTGCCATTGTCTGGCACTTCATGCCATTGTCTGGCCCAAGCCCCAAAGTCCTGCCCCTCCCAACCCCACAGATCACCATGGTGCCCTCTGATGTATGTATTTTTGTCCACAGGGATCCTATCCTGTTTCAAACACAAGGAATGCTCTATCCTGTGATTCCCAATATATTGGTATCCCTCTCCTGGAATAAACTTTTGCATTTTACAGTGTGCATGTTAGGAAACCAGTTGGTTTTGCATTTGCTCTTGAAAGAAACAAAAGATAAATTATGTTCCTCACTTTACCTTTTCTTTGGAGATATTCAAAGGGAAAGGAAGTCCTACCACACAGCTCTCCTGACTACCATCTTGCAAATTTTCTTTACCTCATCTTGCCACTTCCTCAGCAGTCTGAGTTGCTTGGCAAATACATACAGACATTAAGAAGAGCTTCTTAAATTGTCCATTTCCATATCTCTTCTGCATTCTGCCAGAAGACAAGAAAGCCCCTTAAGCCTAAGTAGATCTCTTCATTTGTAACCTCTTTTCATTAGTCACCATGCCACAGAATTGGGTAGCTCCCTAATGAAGAAATGTACAAAAGATAAAGAATAAAACAATTGTATACCAAACCTCAATCTTGGGGGATTTTTGGCCCACCATCCTGTGCAGGCCAACACCACCCTCTACACTCTGCAGCCAAGGGAAATGTTTGGTTGGAAAAGCTGCCTCACCACAAGCAAACACTGGCCTGTCTGCATGGGGTACTGTATTTACTTGGACCACAACATTCAGGTGACCCCAATTTCAAAACCAAGCTGTGAGAACCAGGAAGGAAACCCAAACTTGCCTAGCAAGAGCTGGGATTTTGAAGATATCTATCCTGAAATGTGGCAAAGCTGTTCAGAAATTCTTCCTAGAACCTATATAGCTTGGTGAAGGGCTTAGAAGCCCAAGGTGATGGGAGAGGGCCGTGGAACATTAGAACAATGCCTCTGCACTGTGTAAACAGTCAGAGCTGTGATCACAAGTTTTATAATGAACTCCTCCACCCCAGGTTTTCTAAGGGCTTTTGACCAAGCCCCAAACAATCATCAGAGAATTGTAAGTGCTCAGAGCTTGTCAGAAGATGATGTAGAATGAAAAACAAACATGGGATCCTGAAAACTGAATTTAAAATATTAAAAAAATACTCTGCATGGAAGATGAAGATCTCTTGGAGAATGAGGGCAACTGTGCTTGATACAGACTCATGAACCACACTGAAGCCTACCCAGGTTCATTTTTTTTATTGGTGTAAATCCACTTGTCTCTGTTATTTACTTTCACCACTGATGTGTGTATTTTGATGACAACTTTGCATTTTATTAGTACTCAATTTTCCAGTTACTGAAAATTGAAATGTCATGGGTTTGGTGTTCTCATAAAATGTGCCTTTTTAATGTACTTCCATGTCAGAATACTTTCTTTAAAACGATGAGTCCTCTCTCTTAAAAGAAAGGGGAAAAATTAAGTATACCTTTGACAAAGCTGAAGAATTCATATTTTTAAAGTTAGTCCATTTTGCTATCCATCTGTAAATGGCATTAATACTTGATTGTTTATCCACAAACTGAGCTTTTACATCTTTAGATAGATTATACTAAATGTATAATGGAAAAAGGTGATGTTCTGTTCCCTGATTATGTGGCATGGCCCTCACAGCACACTTTCCAAGCTGAAAGTCAAAGGACTGGAATATGGGTGCTATCAGGGGCAGGAATTATCCTAAAACAGTAAAAGAGTTGGAACTTTTATGGAGCATCTTCATTTGTGATCTCTAAATGAGAAAAGGTCTTTGTATTTTAACGATGGTACCTTGTCATTAACAGTCCCCCAATTTTTAAAATAAAAGTAAAAGTCTAGGGTAGGAGAGGATCTGGAGGTAGACAAGGAAGCACTCATTCTCTGCTGGTGGGATTGGAAAATGGCCCAAACCACCGCTGCAGCTGTGAAAGACAACATGGCAAGATCTCTGGAAGCTATGTATGGAGGAAACAACAATGTTCCCAAGGGCATGATGTACAACTGCCACATGACTCAAAGAAAGGATGGTTCCTTGAGAGGGAGAGGGACCCAGGTCATGCCTGGTATGATGTGTCTGCTACCCAGGAGGAGCTCCTTGGCAGCCCTTCCCCTCCCTACATCACCCCAAACATAACCCCAGAAAATGGGTGTCCAGGGCTCTGCACACCTCCACAAAAGAGCAGGTCCAATTCCCGACCACACAGAACACAAAGCATGGCCCCCGTCAGAAGTGGGACTGACCAAAGCTGGGGAAACCCCAGAGGGTACAGCTTGTGGGTTCATATAAAGCCACCATAACGGGGGCCCTGAGAAACCAGCAGGACAATCTGTGAGTGGGATGGCTCACTCCTCCTCCCATGGGTGTAGTGTGGTCTTGGACAATATCTTTGGCGTACCCTGGGAGCTGGTGGGTCACAGACAACCTCCCTTGGGCCTCTTTCTTTGGCCAGCTCAGACCAGTTTCAGGGTCCTGTGTGGTGGTGGTGGGGCACTCAGAAAACAGGTGGAATCTCTGGTGTGGGGTGGAGGGCCAGGGATGCTTCTGTTGTCCTTTGATTTTCTATTCTGGAAATGAAGTTTACCCTTTGTTCTGCAATCTGGTCAGCATGACAGGCAGGCTGCCAAAGTGAAACCAATCAGAATCCAGGGGCAAGCTCCCAAACACCCCGGCCTGGGGCAGCTGGAAGGGGTGAGGGGTGGGGGTGTGGTCATCTTCTTTAGAATTCCTACCTTGGCCTTGAATGAATAGAAATTTTGAAGGGAATGTAAAAGCCACCAGCACCAGTAGTCAGCCATCAAGCTCAGGAAGGAGCTAGTTTCTCCTCAAATCTGACACAACACTCCTGCCCTTTCTGGGACAGCCACTTTGCCTTCCAAAAGCACAAATGCAGCTCCAGTTGCACTCTGGAAATCAGAAGAACACAAAGCATACCACGCCCTTAGCATTCACAAAAATTCACTTTATCATTCACTCTGCAAACCACCTCGGAACTTACCTTCAGGTTGGAGGAACACATCTCAGGATCAAAATGTGAGACCAGGCTTAGAGCTCAGTTCATGTGGTTCGTCCAATGCATTCTATTCCTAGAACCCTGATCGAGATATGAGATAGATTGGTCATAAGGGGCTGGGAATAGGGTACCAGACATTTCACTGCAAAATGGCCAGGTCCCTGTTAAGTCAGAAATTCAACTAAACCCACGCATTTCTAGCCAAAGGCATAAGGATCAAGTGGCAGGCCAATGATTGAGGCCAAAATCATGGCCTCACAGGAATATTCAATTGGTGCCTCTGAGATACTTGATCTCCTGAAAATGTGTCAGTCAGGGGAAAACAATCATTCTCTGCTTATTTTTCAAAGGTTGTCATCGGGCTTAAAAACAAGAGGAGATATTTTCCTGACAGACTTGAAAAGCATGGCCTTCCTTGCACATGTGTAAAATCTCTGGAATCCACTAAGACATAATTCTCCTATGGAAGCAACTCAGATGAACGCAAGTCCTTACTCCTGGATACCATCTGGGATTGTTGAAAGGGACCGTGGACTGTTTCACACCCAAATAATTTTACATCTGGTGGCTCCTACTAGATCTGTAACGCTTGGCTGAATTCCATATTTGCTGTGACCGTGACCAAGACAGGGTTAGGAAGCCACATTCCTTTGCCTGTTCTCCTTAAGATGATAAAAGATACATTCTTTTCTTCATTTTACATTTTACTTAGAGATATTCCAAAGAATTGGAAAGCCATATCACACAGTTATGATTATCTGTTTGTGCATTTTGTTTCACTCACCTGGCAGCTTCCTCACCAGGCAAAGTTTCCAAGCAGAATATCTTAAAATAGGAGGAGAGCTGGCTAGATGGCCCAGCTCAGCACCTCTCAGGCATTCTGTGAGAAGACAACAAACCCACATATTTTATGTAATAGCTTTCTTCATTTTAATTCTCTATTCATTTCTCATGTTGCCACTTCATTTTGTGGGAACCTGATACAAATGTGCAGAAGTCTTTCTATTTAAATTGGCATCAAACCATGTGTTTTTCTGTTCACTGACTTTGAGGCAGGTCGTGTTGCTGGTAGTGATCCCACTCCTCTTTTGTAATTTGCCAGAATCCACACGGCTGGGATTTCTTGATACCATGGACGAGAGGTTTACCAAAGCAACAAAATAGAGAGAAGGAACTTTCCCTGGAGCATCTCTATGTGCAATCTGGTAAACATCTTGTGTGTGTGTGTGTTTTATTTGTTTGTTGGATTGTTTGTATTTAATGTGCATTGTCAGTAAAGGCACAAAAAGTAAAAATTAAACAAATATTCATTTAAAACTTACCTGCAAGTGTTGGACAGGATGTGGAGAAAGGCAGAGGGATGCTCATTCGGTGCCGGTGAGATTGTAAAATGGTGACTGCTGCTGCTGCAATGTGGAAGACTGCGAGGTCTTCAAGAAGCTAAGTATCAATTTGTAACTGGGTCACAGCGGCATTATTGATATACACCACCTGAAGTAAAGAGGGAGGGACCCATAGAAGGAACTTGGATCCGGGTTCAATCTGGTGGTCCTGGTCACACACCAGGCTGGCAGCCAGCACTTCCTGCCATTGTCTGGCCCAACACCAAAGCCCTGCCCCTCCCAAACCCACAGATCACTGCGGTGCCCTCTAATGTATGCATTGTTGTCCACAAGGATCCTGTCCTGTTTAAGACACAAGAAATGCTCTATCCTGTGGTTCCCAATACATCAGTATCCCTCTCCTGAAATAAACATTTGCATTTTACAGTGTGCATGTTAGGAAGCCTTTTGGTTTTGCATTTGCTTTTGAAAGGAAAGATAAATTATACTCCTCATTTCACCTTCTCTTTGTGGAGTTAAAGTGATGATATTCTTAAAAGAGGAGGAAAATGGCAATGATGTTATCTGAAAATTTAACTGCAATAAATATATTAATATTCCTTTGCCTAAAGCCAAATACAATAACAGATGGATAATATGATATAGATTAATACATGTGAAGAATAATGACATCATTTGAGGATTTCTTGCTCTTTTTCCTTACCAACATTTAAGAGAATAGCACTCACTTATTGAAAGTTTCCATTGATATTTCCAAGATTCTACTAATTTTCACCTAAACCCCATCTTGTACAAAAGCACAGCTTCCTGGTGCTCACCTGGTCTCTGCTTTTGGAGAAATCTTAACATTTCTTTTCTTATTTCCTTTCCCTCCTCCAACAGGGAAATCATATCTGATTTGCAGAGCAGATACCCTGTTTATGGGAAAGAGATATAATAGCTTTTGTATTATGTTCTTTTAATAGTACATTTTATTTAAGTCCAGGAAGGGCTATGAAGAGGAATAAATTAAACACTGAAGTTCTGCATAGGAAAGCACACATTGAATACAGGATATTGACAATACTTCAACAGCAAAGGATGCTTGGCCATTTGCCATAAGACACTAAGGATCTATACTTATTGAGGACCATGCTCAATTTCAAATATTGCAGTATCCTCTCCCCTAGAAAGGAAAAATTGTTTCCACAGTGGTTATATAATATTTTTTAAAAGAATCCAATAAACATAAAGTGTACCCAAAATAAATATTTTTTACATATGGAAATATGCATGGCTGTTATTTTTCTACTGTGTGCTGAAATATAAATTGTCCCTAAAGTACAGTAATTATTTGGATAATATTTAATTAACTTACATATCCATTTAAATAACATACATCAAATTCTCAGCACATTTTTCAGTAATGGAGTTTGAGTAGCAAGAAATGCATAAAATTTCAGTCAGGAGGTTTAGATTCCACTGGTGAGAAAAAACATGATAAATAAAAAGTGAAGAATCAGATTTCTTCCAGATAATTTTAAGTGTTCTGAAAGGATAAGTGTAGAAATTGGAGTAGCATATGAGGAAGCTTTTACAGATACTTGTCAAATCAATAAAGGATATATGACATGGATTACACAGAAAAACAGTCTTTAGGATAGGAATAAAGATAGTTAGATAGTTAATAAATAATAAATTTTGTGGGACTCACCAAAGGAAACAGATTATTGATAGTCTCCAGCATCACCTCTCTAAATATGTTTCTCTGGAATGTGCCCATCATGCTCCACTCTTCCTGGGTGAAGTCTATAGTTAAATCTTTGAAGGTCACTGCCTCCTAAAATATCACAGATATTCAAATTCAGACAGGGCTATTTCCACCAAGTCACAGTAACATGAATCTGAGGACAGAACTGAGGAATGGAGGATCTGTGTGTATAGAAAGCTCAAGTAATGTTTGCAATTCCTTTTAGATCATTCTGCATGCTGACCTGGTATCTATATATAAGATGTACTTGCAGAGACTTTCACAAATTAAATATATAAATTTCATTATGTAACATGTGTAACATTATGTAACATATGTAACTTATGTAAGACAATATCACATGAGTTATGGTGTGATATAATTTGGTTATTGCATGAAAAACTGGTATTGTTGATTACCAGATGGTGATTATAAAATTTGCACTTCAGAAATCATAACAAAAGCACTATTCTCCTCAAATTTCTGTAAATCTGCATACTCATCACAATGGAATTAACATCTGTGTTCTAAAACTTTTTAACCATGACTAGAGTTTGTTTATTCCAATCCCTCCCAATGATCTCTATTTACTCATCTATATAAAGGTTTAACAAGCTGTTATGAGTTTGGAGAGATGAATGAACTAATGTGTGAAGTGCTTACTACATAACAAACACTGATAATGTAAAATGGATAAGTCTATTATTCATTAAAATAGCAGAAAGTCTTGCAGCAATGTATAGCATATTGAAGAACTGCACAGGGTGCACACAAAACTTAGGGTCATTTTATTCTTCCTCTTTTATCTATGTAAAACTCATGTGTTCATTATAATATATAAGGTTAAGCAGGCCAATCGTATAAGAACAGACCAGTTGAAATGCTATACTGCATTACAATCCTAACATGACTCCTCCTGGTCCTAGGAGGCCATACTCAGTTTTACCATGGACCTCCAAATCCTAATTATCTTTGTCAACCTTGTATCTTTTCCTTGATTCTCAGTTAAAAGATAGAGTTAACCTCTTCATGTGTTCTGTTCTTTCAAGTTCTGCAAAATTTTAACAGGACCTACAATTTTACTGCAAAGAATAAACACTTTTTCTCTATGAACAGCCAAAATCAGGTGAGTAAAACTCCTTATTCTTGTGCTTCCACTTATCAAATTTCATAAAGGTTATTTATAAAGAAGGAAATTCTTGATTAGGGATAAGTTGGTGATGAGAATTTCAAATATTTTTCAAAATAAAAAAATACATTCTATCTATATTCACTATTGGAGAAAATAAATTATTTTCATTGCATTCTCTGGCATAACCCTTTCTTGTGCTCCCCTGAATACTAAACAACTCTTTGTGCCTTTAACACTGGATTGATTGAACTCACCTAAAACTCTGTTTCCCCTTTGGACTATCAAGCTGTGCTCTTACTCACCTTTATCACATGTTGTCACCGCAAACCTAGCACAGAATTACCACAAACAAGGTTAATTATGGAATTATTTCCCCACCAAGGACAGGGGCTCCATCTCTTATCTGAATACAAAGCCTTAATGGAAGCTGGACCAAATTAGCCTAAATGTTGGAAAGGACATTTTTCCTTAGTTAGTCCTTGATCCACCATAATTATCTCAGGGTCATGGGTACACTTACATGGTTCTCAGATCTTTGAATATCTACTCAGTACACGTAGGATATTCAGAGTAATAGGAGAAATCTGCCCATGGTCTGGCAATAGGGAAGTAATTTCAGTAGAAATAGCAAATCTTCACTCATCACGGGATGTATTGTTAATAGGCAGGTCATGAGATGTATTTCTCCAATTTTTCACTCTCAGAAAGGCCAAGCAAAAAGCAGGAAATGCTGATGATGGAGAAAGAAGCCATGAGATTAGTCATGTCCACAATTTCCAGAGTCACCAATCATGAATGCCCAAACTTTCATCAAGAAATGTCCCAGAATCCAACCAACAGAAACATGTAGTGTTCTTCAGAAAATAGGGTGTTGACTCTCATTATTGAGCTAATGTTGCTAAATATAACATATTTATACAGATATATTACATATCTAAACATGAAAAACAATGAATTTTATACATTAATTAGCCCATACTTCTTTGAATTTGAAATTCTTTCCCTGATTCCAAAACATAGGTATCACTAACTTATGCCACACGTGGATTTTTGTCTCTACCAATGGATAAACACTATGAAATTTCTCAGACTTAAGTATTCTTGGTTCATGAACTTACTGTTTCTCCAATATTCCTCCCAATCCTCTGGACACTTACTCAATTCCTGCTCTATCCTCAGTCCCGGCCTCTTTTATACATTTGATCTAAATCATTTTGGTTTCCTCACATGAGATTTCTAGAAATATTTCTTCCTCAAGCCTGTCTTTTAAATGTTTCTCCAATAGACTTTTACCCCATTCATGCAAATTAAAAACATATTTCATGATGGATTTAATCAATTTAAGGACTTAGATCATATGAAGGATCAATGTCACCCATCCTCCAAATCTAGCTCATAAACACCCTTTATCAAAAATTAGCAGGAGTACATAACACATAGATGCTCAGGCTCTCTCTGCCTAGAGAGGTCCACACCACATCTTGGTGTGTATTTCTGTCTTTCTCTCCCATTTCACAGCAAGCTCTGTTTTTTCCCCATTTCCCAAAAAAATTCTTTACTGGCCAAAAAAAAGAAAAAAAAGATGGTCAGATATTATAGAATGGATTTGTGTGGGAACTATTTCTTTGATCCATCTGATATTTTAGGAAAATGGTTATGAAATTCTATTAATCTTTAGCTGGAATAACCCTGTATATAATATGTATGAAAATATTAATAATTTATAAACTATAAATTCTCCCCTTAAAACTTTGTTAACAAGTAATTTTATTTCATGGGCAAATGAAAATGTTTTATAAATAGAAAAAAGACCCATTTGTTCCACAATTATAGAAAAAAGAAAATAAGTATTAAATGTGACATTTAATACAGGCAGTTAAGTGGACTGGAGTGGAGATGAAAGTCACCTAGTAGATTTCAGGGCTGGAATGTCATGGTAAATGCAAGGTACTTCTAATGCTAGAAGAAACATTCAATAATTTAAAACAGGAAAATTGTATCATATTTATTTTCATAAATGAGTCATTTACTTAAGAAAAGAATGTATACTACTAATGAAGAAGGAGTTGCTGAATTTCAAGACTCAGATGATAGTTACTTGGCTTAGAGGCTTGGAAGTGAAGATGTGAGTGGGCAGATGGAAGTAAAAGAGATAAGACAGAAAAAACAAAGCCCAAGTAGTTTTTCATTTTGTCTAATATATAATTGAGTTTTAATGATGTTTTACACTTTGTCTTAAAGACTGAGCATGTAGTCATGAAAGAAATTATGTTTCCTTTCCTGAAGGCATATAAATTCTAATAAAATCATAACTGTAATACAAAATCAGTTAATATCTGAAACTAATAGATAAAATTGTATCAGTGAATTAAATTTCAGATTTGGTTATGGACCATATAGGAAAGTCCTGTGTGAGGAAAGATTACACAAAACATATCAGTGGGCTAATAACTAAGAATTAGTTCCAGAAACCAATGCTAGATAATAGATGAGTAGGGAGAAAAGTAAGAACACTCCAAATAGAAGGGAAGAATTCATTGGTATTTTCATTAGACTGATGATTAATTACAAGCAGTCATTCAATGAGAAGAGATTTTTTACCAAAAATTGCTCCAAGTTTTAAGCCCCTGATTGTCTTTTAGCTCTACTCTTTATGATTTGGATTATTACAGAAGAATATTTTTTGCAAAAGTCCATCTGAATAGCTGATGAGGAGTCTCTCAACTCTCCTGGTGGAGAATTTTCTGTCCCAATCTATGCCTGCGATGTGATATTTGGACTGTAGAGATAGGTCTATAAATAGAGATCATATATTATATCAAAAGATTGGAAGGGAATATGGATGGTGAATAATAGGAATGGCTGGGAGAAAGCCCTGAGGATTTCCAAAGTTCAATGTTTGAGAGAGATTCTTCAAATGCCAAGAAAGCTTGGCAATGAAAATCAAAGGAAATCCAGGAAAGAGTTATGTCCTAGTAGACAACTTTTGGGGAAATCACTGAATTTGTTTTTGAAATCATGTAGGATGAAGAAACATTTAGTGGGTGTAGAGATATTTAGAAAACTTAACTATCAATAATAGTGACCTTAAGTGGAGAAGGTATTAATATGACTGGAAGATGTTGAGGAACCACAAGATATTAGCATAGATTCTCTTCTTTGAATGAGGTTGGCCAAAATGTACAAGAGAGGTGGAGTAAATGGGGGAAATATAAGTTAAAGATATTAAATTACTGTCCTAAGAAAAGTGTTTGAAAATTGACAGGACTTATAAAATGGGAATTGAATGAGTTGGTATCAAATCTGATTTTATGGAGTACTCACCAGAACTGAAACTGTAGAAGTTGGTGATGTCAACTAGATTCTTAGGCAGAGTCTCCCAAAGCTGAAAGTCCAGCATCTTCTGTGGTCAAATGCCTTTTCTAAATTATCTTTTGCTTTAGGGGAAGACAGTTAGTAAACCTAATCAGTGCTACAGTCCACAGTAAACACCATGATTACATGTATACTTAATCAGTACTTGTTAGCTTTGATTGGATTTACCAGACTCAATAATTTTTGGTTTCTAAAAGTCTACTAAGGGGAGAAAGCAAGATGGCATCGGTTTAAGTGGATGCTCACCAACTCTCTCACAAAAGACAGCTGATTGTGGAGAGGATCCTGCCCAATTGAGCTGTTCTGGGAGCCCATGGAGGGGGAGAATTTGGGGCATTGATCTGGAGGGAGCTGGAAAGGGAGATAGATTGCTCAAGAAAAAAACATGAGTTTTAGCCCCATTCCTGGAAAACATGGATGGCTAAGCCCCACCCTCAGGGCAGGATGGCAGGGTGAGCGCTGACATGCCCCAGCCACGGAGCAAGAGGGAGCATTCTCTGAGAGTGGGAGTGTTCTGGCAAAGGGTAGAGAGTGGTTTCCTTTCTGTTGGTTTTGTTGCCTGGACCCCCTTAGAGCTTTGCAGAGCACACAAGTTGGCACAAAGTGGCATCAGGCTGAAGGGAGAGGTGAATCTGCTGAGGAAGCCTGACTTACCTAACTGCCAGGGTATACAGAGGCTTGGTTTGAGAGAGGGTGGAGTCAGCCAATTTAATAGTTCCACATTGAGGACTATCAGAATTCCAACTCCGCTAAGGGAGTCAGGAAGTGGGAAGAGCTTAATAAGTTTACAAGGGCCTATTTAGGGTCCCCTGGGAGGGGGGAGTGGTCTAGAAGAGGCTTGAAAATCCTTTTGGTGTGGTGTACTCAGTCATCAGGGTCACATTTGATTTTCAAAAGGGAACTCAACCTTACCAGCAGAGGGGAGGGGGGATCTGCTCATACAGCCTGCTGAATCCTGCTGCCCTAGGAGATTAAAACCTGCCTGGGGGAAGTGACTGAATAGCTTTCTGAAGAGCTAACTGACCCAATTAGAAATATAGCTCAGTGGAGGAAGTTCTGCCTTGAATATATGAGGTCCCTAGTTCAATTCCCAGCTCCTATAAGAGTAGTGACCCACCAGGGTATCTAACATTCTGCTGATACTGTAGGGCAGGGAAAACATAGACATTATTTTTGTACTAGCTTCTTTTGGATCCCTTATTTTTTTATTTAAAAAAAAAAAAAGAAAGGTTACTTAAAAAATAATTTAACATAGTTTACTAACTAAAACCTGCCTCAAAACCTGCAAAGAGAAGCCTGCAGGGTTATTGATTGATATACACAGACAACCTGAGGGGCTCCACAAGAGCCCAAGAAGGAATTCTGTTCTTCTTTAGCTTTGTTTGACTGCTTGCTTGTGTTTTCGTTTGAGTTTTTTTTTTTTGTGTGCGTTTGATTCTTGTTTTTCTGTCCTCTTTCTCCCCTCCCCCCCCCTTTTTAAAATTAGGTGTGGCTAGCTTGCTTCTTCTTTGCTTTGCTTCTTCTTCCTTGATTTCCCATTTTCTGTGTATACTGAATTTCTCTACCAATGCTATCTCTTTTCCTTCCTTCATCTTTCTATCTTCTGCTTTCTGTTGTGGTTCTTACATTCCACCTTTTTTATTAGTCCTTAACTTTACTGGTTTTGATTTCTATCTT
>JAQZBX010028621.1:0-10721 GCA_029593785.1 Cabassous unicinctus
GGCCGGGAAGCGAACCCGGGGCCTCTCATATGGTAAACGGGTGCTCTATCCATTGCGCCACACCCGCTTCCTGCCGTGAGGTTGCTACATCAGCCCACTGCACCTCTCAGGCCGGCGTGCCCTCACAAGGAGGCCTCGGGACGCGAACCCGGGCCTCCCATATGGTAAACGGGGGCTCTATCCACTGAGCCACACCCGCTTCCCTCTGTGTGTTCTTTTGTGTCTGCTTGTCTTCTCTTTAGGCAGCACCAGGAACTGATCCTGGGACCTTCCAGAGTGGGAGAGAGGTGCTCAATCTCTTGCGCCACCTCAGCTCCCTGGTCTTCTGTGTCTCTTATTGTCTCTCCTCTGTGTCTCTTTTTGTTGCATCATCTTGCTGTGCCAGCTCTCCACTCAGGCCAGCTCTCCGCTCAGGCCAGCTCGCCACACGGGCCAGCTTGCCTTTCACCAAGAGGCCCTGGGAATCGAACCCTGGACCTCCTATATGGTAGACAGGAGCCCAGTCGCTTGAGCCATGTCCATTTCCCTAAATGTCCCATTTTTTACTATTACAACTCTTAAGACAATACTTACTTTTAGGAGCAACATCCCTGGGCTCTTTTCTTACATTATCTCATTTCCTCATCACAAGCCTCCAGAGTAGGCATAATTGCTATTTTAGAATTGCAAGAACTGGGATTCTAAGGGAGTAAGTGTCCCAAGGTCAAAGTCAGATTTTGAACCCAGGTCTAACTCCTGGGCCAGCACTATCCATGCTCACACCCTGACAGTGCTTGGCTTTCTCTACCCCACAGTGAGTTTTCTGTCTTCCCAGAGCATCATTGCCTGCGATGGAAGAATTTTCTTGCACCCTCCTTTGTCTAGAAATCTTAATCCTGGTCTCACTCCTTTCACATTCCCACGGAAATGCTGGTTCCTTAGAAGAGTCAAGCTTTAGCAGTTAAATGGTCTCCACTTTAAACTTCCCAAGCAGCTGGGCTGATGCAATTGATAGTTCCCAACTGCTGTGCCATATGGTCTCTCCCTGTTTGTTCTCAGCTGTGCTCAGACTGGCAGGCTGGGAGGTTAATCCCATCTCCATGCTGCAAAACTGAATCCTGATACACTCACTGAACTCCTCATGGTTATTTGTGCCCTGCTTGAATTCCCATGTATATTCTCAACAATTCCCAAGATCTGAGGTGCCCTCAACAACTCAGCACATTTTAAACAGGACGGTGAACTTTTAAACAAAATCAAGCCCAAACCTTGCTTTTGAATTCCAGATTTGTATAATCCAACTGTCTAACCAATGCTCCCCACTTGGATGCTTTGAAATTTAACATGTCCAAATCGAAAGCCTTGATGATGCTATATCCTCCCAAACCTATCAGTGGCAGGCCTTGTTGGTTACCTGCCCAATAGCCATTCCCTGCCTCCCTCTTAGTTCACAGAACCCTGATCTTGTTCGGGAGCAACATTCCCAGACTATGGTTGAACCAGGAATGGCCCATGTCCATCACAGCAGTCTCAGCCCCCGTTGTTGGATACTCCTGTTCCTGGCCTCCAGCAAGGGAAGTCTGCTAGAGGATTTCTAGATATGAAATTTCCTTAAGATAAAAGAGGCAGTAATAGAATTAATTGTGCAGCACTTCGAATCATCTCGGTCTTACCTTTAATTCTAGCCATTGTGGTAGCAATCAGTTACTTGCAAGATTCTATCAACTTCCCACCGGTGGAACTTCAGGCAATGGCTTTCTGCCCTGAGACTCCCTCTCTACCAAGCCACTATCTCAATCGGAGATGCCATCATCTCTCTTTTAAACTACTTCAAAAGTCTCCTGATTGATCTCTCTCTACCTCTTGCCTCCCTCCCCAATATAGTCTCCACATCACATTCAAAGTAATCTTTAAAAAATATAACCTGGACCATGCTAACTCCTTGCTTCAAACCTCTCAAGGACTTTCCATTATTTATATTTTTAAACAAATTGATTATATTGATACATATTAATAAAGCATACAATTCAGCCAAAGTGTACAATCAATGGTGTTTGGTATAATCACACATTTGGGCATTCATCACTTCAATCATTATTAGAGTATTTTCATTATTTCAATAATAATAATAAAGATAAACAAAAAACAGTCAAACAAGAAAATTCTTCATCTCTCAATTTCTCTGTTTCCCCTGCTGTACATAGCTGCTACTTCTGGCTATTCTTACACAATTATTTATTTATTTATTAAGCAGTTTTATTGAGATATATTTACATACCATATCTCAAGTGTATAATCAATGGATTTTAGTATAATCACAATATTGTGCATCCATCATCACAAAAATTTTTAGAATTATTTCATTGCTCCAAAAAGAAAAACTCCACACCCCTTACCATGCCTTCCCTAACCCTACATAACCACTAATCAAATTCCATCTTTATAAATGGATTCATATTTACATTTTCTATAAATGGAATCATACAATATGTTACACAATATATTTGATTCATAGTGACACAAAATATTGTGTGATTGCCTTCCATTATATTTTGAATAAAACCCAAACTCCTTCCTTTGGCTTGCAAGACCTTGCATGATCTGGCCATCTGCCTACTTCCCTAATCTTTTCTCGTCTCACTCTCCCCTCCTAGGTCCTCCATGCTTTGGGGCACTCACAATGCAGACCCTTCTGCCTGGCACACTCTCCCCCTAATGCCCCCAATGGCTGGCTCCTTTTAACTGCCAGACCTCAGTCTAAAAGTCCTTCTTCTTAGAGAGACCGTCCCGTACTACCCAGGAGTAAAGCAATTCCCCGTAATTCTCTATTACTACATCCTCTTCGTTAGTGTCATAGCATGTAAGGTAAATTGCAATTACATATTTTTGTTTGTTCATCCTTTAATGGCCGGTTTCCCTGATTAGGCTAGAATCTCTTAGGGCAACCAGGCTTTTGTTCTCTGCTATATACCCAAGTCCTTGTACAATGCTTGGCTCAGAGGGTGCATTCAATAACTATTTTTTGAGTGAACAAAGAAATTGTAAGAATAACGATTTCAATTGCCACTTAATGAATACCTTGTTTCTGTCTTTAAATCCTGGCTCTGCCATTCATTAGCTCTGTGACTTTAGGCAAGTATCTTAACTTCTCTGTTCTTCAGTTTTCTCATCTTAAATGAGGATAATAATAGTATCGCCCTTATAACATTGTTGGAAGAATCAAATTATTATATGTAAAGCACTTAGCACAGTGCCTGGCAAATAGTAAGCATATATAAATGCATAGCTGCTATTGGTTTTGCCGTTGTTATGATTATCATTATCCCTGCCAAGAAACTGAGGCTCAAGAAAATTAAACTCAGAGCTATATAACTAGTAATTGACTACTTGGGATTCCAACCAACTGTAAATATGAATAAACAAAGATACCTACACTTTAGTAGAGGTAAAATTATGGAATCTTTTCAGGTGAAAGTTGAATGCAAGAAAAGTTATTTATGGACATTATTGAAAGTGTCTACCATATTATAATCTTTTTGCCCATTGTTTGCTTCTAAATGCTTTTTGAAAAGATAACCAGGTGGCATTTTAAAAAGAATATTCAACAAAAATGGGAACAAAAAATGGCTTGATGTAATTACAACCTTTCAAAAATTATGTGGTACATGATTATGAACTTTTTGAGTAGAAAAAGAACAAAGAAAAACAAGTGAAATGCCTTGAAGGCATTTATAGATGCAAAATGATTTTTACTTCTTAATCTTTCTTTTACACACTTTAACCCTTTCCAATCTCACTTCTTTTTCACTGCTCCATTGAATCTGTTCCCACAAAAGTCATCAATGACTTTCCAATGCCAAATCCAACTGGAGTTTATTTGACCTCAGCTTACCTGATTTATATGCAATATTTGATATTATTAACCAAGGCTCCTTTGGGAACTCTGCTCTCAGCGTCACCACAACCATTTTCCTGCTGCTCCTGCTTCTCCGATTATTCTTAATTATCTTGCTTCCTTATCACTCGCTGCCTCTTCCCCATAGTTTGGCCCCTGGTCTGCTTCCCTTCTTACATTTCCTACTCTTTTCTGGGAAAATAACACTGAAGATCATTGCTTCAACTCTCATATGCCTACATCTCAAACCAGATGCTCTTAAGATTGTAGTTCATACTCAATTACCAGCCAATTTACTGAAGAGTTGGAATTTAAGAGTCTGGAGCTCTCATATATGAACTTCCTTTTTCATCTGATTACTTCTGCTACACAGACTTTCATCACCTCTCCTGTGGGCCACTATCAGAGCAACTCAACTGGCCTCTCTATCCCTAATCTTATCTACAATTCATTCTCTACACCCCTGTTAAAACATGCAAATCTGAATTTCCACACTGGATAACTGGTAGAGAAACTCCTACAAGTCCAATCTTCCCATAAACAACTAAAAAGTCTAGAAAAATATTTAAAAACAAACTACCTGAAGGCACTGGAGAGAACCCCAAAACAGGCAGAAAGTGAGCAAGAGTCAGTGCTTGGAAGAAAGAAGGCATGTATGAGTTTCCATTTTTTATGGCTTTTTGCCTAAGGGCAGATCCCACTTGATACTAAGCAAAGCAGCTAAAACTTAGATAAGATAGAAGCATACAATTTTCCTGGATAGAAGAACCAGAGGAAAGTATTCAGGGCAACCATAAAAGCTACAAATTGGGTTGATGGGGATCCCTGAAAAGTGAAAGCAACTGAAAGGAGCACAAAATTTCACATATAAAATGCTGCCTAAGTCTCTGAAAAGTCCGAACTGTTCATGTGTGAGACAGAGTCCAAGCAGCCCAGCTAAGGCCAAAAGAACTAAACAGAGATTTCAGCTGGTGCCTACTTTTGAGGAGATTTTGAAGATTAATTTAATCATGTTAACTGCTGGCTAAAACAAAATTAACAACATTTTTGGGAATAATAAAACAGAAGCCAGAGTCCCTATGACATATCATTCACAAAGTCCAGGACACAATTCCAAATTACAATAAAGAAACAGGAAAACATGACTCATACTCAAGAGACAAAGTCAGTCAACAGAGATAAACTTTGAGATGAACCAGATGATTGAATTAGCAGGCAAGGATTTTAAAGCTGTTATTATAACTATATTCAAGGACATAAGAAAAATATACTTGTAATGAATGAACAAATAGGAAATTTCAGCAGGAAAATAGAAAATTTTACAAAATGAACCAAATAGAACCAAACCATATAGAACTGAAAAATGCAATATTCAAAATAAAAAATTCCCTGGATTAACTTCACAGCAGATTGTAGGTGGCAAAAGAAAGGGTCAGTCAACTTGAAGATAGAGCAATAGAAATAATTTGATTTGCAGAACAGAAGGATGAAAGACTGAAAAAAATTTAACAGACCCTCAGGAACAAGTGGGACAATGTCAGAAAAGGAGGCAGAAAGTGGGTTAGAATTTTTGTTTTAAAGAAATCATGACTGAAGTTTCCCCAAATTTGAGGAAAGCCGTGCATTCACAGATTTAAGAAACTCAGTGAATCCCTGCACAGGATAAATATAAAGATAGCCATTACACAATCCAGTAGTTAAACAACAGCAACAATAACAAAATCTATGGTTATATATATAACGTTTTGGTGCATAATCTTCTTTTCTTTTTTCTACTCATAACCACTCACCTTCATGCCTACATCTCTCTTGGAATGCATAAACAAAACATTATAATGGCTACTTCTTTTCAAATCATGGCTTAGGGACACAAGCAATATGGTTGATTCTCTGAAAGTGCTTTTTTTATTTTATTTTATTTTTTATTTATCCCCCCCTTGCTGCTTGTGCTGCTGTGTCCATTCACTGCGTGTCTTCTCTGTGTCTGCTTATCTCCCCCTTGCTGTGAGGTCTTGCTGCATCAGCCCACGGCGCCGCGCGAGCTGGCCTGCCCTCACAAGGAGGCGCTGGGAAGCGAACCTGGGGCCTCTCATATGGTAAACGGGTGCTCTATCCATTGCGCCACACCCGCTTCCCCTGAAAGTGCTTTTGAAAATACAAAGATAAGTTTGAAAATGATGTGATACTTATAAGCAGGTAATGTGTAACATAATCTCCACTTCTTTTTCCTATTTATGATGATTCAGTTATTCACTAATTCATTTATTCATCTAATCATGAAATTTGTTTTAGATACCTACTGTGGGCCAGGCACTGAGGAGACAATGAAAATGCTGCCCTTCAGAGTTCATCATATAATGATCCATATTGGTGGATCATTTTTTTTTTTTTCAAAAAAAGATATGTCAAAAATTTTGAAATTTCAACCATTTTTAATTATACAATTCAGTGGCATTAATTAAAGTCACAGTGTTGTGCTTTCATCACCACCATTCATTACCAAAACTTTTTCATCATCCCAAACTGAAACTCTGTACCCATTAAGTAATTTAAGTAATAACTCTCCATTCTCACCACCCCTCAGTCCCTGGGAACCTAGAATCTACTTGATAACTATGAATTTGTTTATTCTAGATATTTCATTTAAGTGGAACCATACACTATTTGTCCTTTTGTGTATGGCTTATTTAACTTAGCAAAATGTTTTCAAGATTCATCCATATTGTAGTGTGTATCAGAACATCATCTTTTTTTTGTTGATTGAATAATATTCCATTGTATGTATATACTACCTTTTGTTTACCCATTCATCTGTTGATGGACACCTGGTGTCTTGGTTTGTCAGGGCTGCTATGACAAGATGACACACTGGTTTGATTTAAACAATAGCAATTAATTGTCTCACAGATTTGAAGGCTAGAAGTCTAACGTCAAGGTATTGACAGACCATATTTCCACTGAAGTCTGAAATGTTCTGGTGGTGGCTCAATCTCTGCCTCTGTCATGTGGCAATCCCTCTCCTTCTCTGGCTTCCACTGATTGACTGACTGTGTCTGAATTTCCTCTGCTAATAAAGACTACAGTCATATGGATTAAGACACACTTGATTTAATTTGGCCTCATCTAAGTAGGAACCTCGAATATCCTGTTCACAAATGAGTCCATTCCCACAGGACTAGGGGCTAGGATTTGAACATGTTTTTGGGGGGACCTTTTTCAATCTACTATATTTGGGTTGTTTCCAACTTTTAACCATTGTGAATATGCTGCTATGAATATTGGTGTAGAAGTATCTGTTTGAGTTTCTCTTTTCAATTCTTTTAGATATATTTAGGAGTGGAATTGCTAGATCATATGGTAATTCTGTTTAACTTTCTGAGGAACTGCCAAACTATTTTCCACAGTGGCCGCACCATTTTACTTTGCCACCAGCAATGCACAAGGGTTGGATTCTATTCTAAAAGCAACTTGTATTATTTCTATATCTTATAACAAAAGCAATGCATAAGATGTTTAGAAGCCATAGGAGCATGAAGTTAAAAATTCATTATCGATAATTATACATTGAGCACCTATGATGTGCCAGGGACTGTCCTTGGTACAAGAACAGAGGAATAAAAAAAATCCATGCTTTCATTTTAATAGGTGAGTCACATAAGAAACAAATAAATAGATGTATAACATAATTCCCAAGTTGGGTATTTCAAGAAAATGAAAGTCATGTCGACAGACAAAATAGAACAAGAGGGAGAAAATTTAGAATGCTAAAAGTGAGCATTTACAAGAAGCCTATTTTTTTGGTAACAACTTTATTGAGTTAAAATCCACATACCATATAAATCAACCAAGTAAAGTGCACACTTCAATGGTTTTGATATAGTCACAGAGTTGTACAACCATCCCGCAATCAATTTTAAAACATTTTAATCACCTCAAAAAGAAACTTTGTACCCTTTAGCTATCATCCCTAATCCCTCCATCCTCTCAACCCTAAGCAACCATTAATCTACTTCTTTGTCTATGTATTTGCCTTTTCTTTAATTGAAAATTTTAGCTCATTTTAGACACTTTAGAAATTATCTCTGAGTATCAAATGTTAAAGATATAAATATTTTGCATTTAGACCTCTTGTTTATAGCTAAGAGTACTCTTAAAAATCTTATAAAATGCTAAAATATATCCCACTTAGGTACAATCTAGGTTTTATGGCTGAGTCTAAGGGGCCAAACAATTTTTAACCGATTTTTTAAAAAACTGAATTGAGCCAGTGTTTCAGTGTTATTTAGATAAATTCTGAATTTACTTCTCTGTCATTTGAGGAAGGCACAAGGTATTATTATGATCAGAGAAGAGCTGTAATGAAAATTGATGTTCCATCATCCATCATCTCCCTTTAGTCTAATGAGATACTGCTATTACCTCTTGATGAAATGTTCAACAAAACCTTGCCCTGCCATATAATTTCTGCAGATCTTACAGGAGCAATCTGAGCTCAAGCAATATTAATTTCTGTTCCTTCTTTCCATTTTTCTCTAAGTAGTCATGTCTTTTAATGATGCTCCATTTTCTGTGAGGTGTATGGAAGTCCTCTTGTAAAGTAATTCAAAATAGTTCAACTTTTTTTGTTGTTGAAAATTTTAACTGACTGTGTGATCTTGTTTTCTGAAGAAACCTGTCTCCAAATCCTATTTTGAAAAGAGCATTTATGAGTAGCATAGTGCCTGGCATATGTCTTGGTATGAAGCAATATTGTGCTTTTCTAGCAGAGCTTCACTAAAATGTTATTTAATTTCTTTCAGCTAACCTTTTAAATGACTTTTATTTAGTGTTCTCAGTGTTTGAATGGGGTAAAAGTGCTTGAAGATGCATAACACATGGGACAGGAGGGCAAACATTTTTCAGTGTAGAGTGTTAGGATAAACTTTTTTTTTTTTTTAAAGATTTATTTATTTATTTATTTATCCCCCCCTTGCTGCTTGTGCTTGCCGCGTCCATTCGCTGTGTGTCTTCTCCGTGTCTGCTTATCTTCCCCTTGCTGTGAGGTCCCGCTGCATCAGCCCCTGGCGCCTCGCGGGCCGGCCTGCTCTCACAAGGAGGCCCTGGGAAGCGAACCCGGGGCCTCCCATATGGTAAACGGGGACTCTATCGACTGAGCCACTCCTGCTTCCCTAGGATAAACTTTTGATCAGAAGCTGGATATTGGACTGTCAAAATGTCATAGCTTTGTGAGTAAAAACTGCAGACCTATGCCCTGGTTATCCCTGGCTCCTTGAAAGCAGGGGTTGGTCCCTCCACTGCCAGTGCCTTTTCATATGCTCCCAGCTACCTCACCCTGCATTCCACTCTATGGGATGCCCTCAATGCTAACCTTTCCCCTAGCTCTGATTCTAACTAGCTTTGTTGTTTGGGCCATGTCACTTCCCCTCTCTGTATCTGTTTCTCCCTCTGAAAATGAATGGAAATGGACTGAATTAATGCCCAGGTGGCTTCAAAATGATGTATGGAGGCCCTCTCCCCTGCTCACTCCTATCCCCATGACCCTAAGAAGGTTCACAAATACTAAACCTCACCCTCCTGGGATTGGGGGTCAGGAGAGTATCATCAGGGACTTATGGGGGAGAGAGACTTGTGAGGAATGTCCTAAGGCCTCTTGGTCTGTCCACTTCTTCCTGAAAAAGGGATCCCTGGTGACTACCTTCTTTCCTGTTGACCCCAAAGGAGGGGACAGTGGGTGATCCACCTCAGGGCACTTACAGGAAGGCCTGATTCATAAACACAGTTGGGGTAGGCTGAGACCAGCCTGGAGTAGTTGTGGTCTGAGAGTCGGGAGTCTTAGGCTTGAGAGCAGATCCAGATATTGAATGGCACATGTCCATGGGGGCTTCACTTAACTCCAACCCTGTGTCCTCATCTGTAGAATGGGGAGAATATCTCCAAACTGCCCTGACAACTCAAAGGGTTATTTGAAGACCAAATGAGGAAATTCATTCAACAAACTTTTTTTTATCTTAAAAAGACACCACAGTGTGCATATGTACCACTTGGGGAATTTTTAAGTTAAAATACAGATTCTGATTCAGCAGATCTGGATGGAGCCTGAGAATCCACATATCTAACAAGCTGGGGGTGAAGCTGGCTGCTGCTGCTCAGGTGGGCCCCACTCTGATCAGCAAAGATATAAACCACTAGAAATTTTGAAAATGAAAATAACAATAAAATGTCTAAACCCCACCACCCTAATGCTACTTTCACTTCTGATATTTTCCACTCAGCACTACGTCATACACACTTTCCATGCTTCTACAAATTATACAGATTACAAAGTTTGATTTGTAAATGGTTGCACAGTATTCTATACTGTTGAAATGCCATCCCTTATCCAACCACTTCCCTGATGTGGGCATGAAGTGATCCCACTGTTGGCTGTTATGCATGGCTGGATGAGTGAGTCCCAGGGGAGTGCCTGCAGGGAAGCAGTGTGTTCCCGGGACAGCCAGAACACGTTTCTTGTTTGCTCCTATGTCTCCCTAGGATAAATTCATGGGAGTAAAATGGTTCAAGACTATGAATAGTTTTATGGATTCTGGTTACTTTTGACTTATTATTTTCCAGAAAGTCAACAAAATTGTACACTTGTAGATATTTTGATTATTAAAAATACATGTTTATCATGTAAAAACATAAAAAAAGATCATCACCCTAATATCACTGCTAACATTTTTATTCTTTCAGTTTTCTCAATCATTAATTTGTTCAATAAACACTAATTGTATGCTTAAAATGTGCCACATGAAGTATTACACATTTAGGATTGTACTAGTCAGCCAAAGGGGTGCTGATGCAAAGT
>JAQZBX010028621.1:10821-27825 GCA_029593785.1 Cabassous unicinctus
CAACTGTAGGCTGGCATAGGGTTCATCTTTTTCCCCAAGGCTCATTTCTTTCCAGGCTCAGCTGCTCTGGTCTCTTTACAAGGTCAGCTGTAGACTATCAGGCTCCTATCTCTTCCTGTGGCCTCTGTCGTGTCTAATGAGCTGTCTCTCTTCCTCTGTGTTCTTCTCTGTATATCTACTTCCATGTGAGAGTCTGTTTTATCAGCCCACCAAGGGGGATGGGACTCAATGCTGAGTCATACTCTATTGATATGGTTGAATCAGAGCCCTAATCTTAACATAATTTAATAAAAGGCATCTCAGCTGAATCTAATACAATCAAAGGGTATCACACCCAGAGGAACAGACCGGTTTAAAAACATGATCAATATCTCTTTTTGGAATTCATAAATAATATCAAACTGCCACAAAGATGTTACAGGGAGCAGTCTTTTTGTTTCGGAATATGTACAAAATTATTGATCTGTCTATCCATCTATCTATCTATACATATATGACACTATATGTAATACTCTCTATGTTACAAAATGCTTTTATTTGCAACATTTTATCACAAGTAGCAAAACAAAATGCAGGTGTATCTCACTCTGCAGCATACCTGTGGTCCATTCCTGAGACCGTGTACCACTTTACTCCCTTGCCTACCCTTAAAAAAATCAACAAAACAAACAAACAAACAAAAAAACAAACAAAATGTAATCATTAATTAAGCCCAGTGTGAGCCAGCATTGCATTCTGTCCTCTGGGTGTATACAAATATGAATAAAGACTGGTCCTTTCCTTTATGGTTTATTAAAGCATTGGAAAATTTGTAACAAAAGAAAAAAGAAAAAAAAACTCACAGAGAAATATGAAAGTAAGGAATGATTTCTCTAACATCAGTCGGAGTCTAGCACTGGGTAGAGTGGATGGAAATCCTGCACTTATTGCCTGTTCCTCTTTGGATAATTTACTTGATCTCTCTGTGCCTTAATTTCTTCTGTAGAAAAAGGGGGAGGGGAGAGGGGATTTAAGTGCCACCTTTGGTGGCGGGCTGAGAATTAATAATGTACATTAAATGTTCACAGTGCCTACCACATAGTAAGGGCCCATTAAATGGTAGCATTATTGTTTTTATAGCTATGAGTGCTGTTCATTAAATACCTCAGATTTAGGTCCTTATTTTGCCACTAACCAGATGTGCCATTTTGGGCAACACTTTTCTCCCTGGGCCTCAGTTCTCCCTTTGTGAAATGAGAAGCAAGGAGGAAGGGGAGAGATCTGAGACTTGTCCTCAGTGATATAAGTTGACCAACCACACGGCACAAAAAGTCGGAATCTTTCCAGGAGAGCAAGGCCCAGCGGGGTTGGTCGCTGGAGTTGTGATCTAGATGACCTGGCCAAGATCTCCCTGTGCTCACCAAGCCAGCCTCTGGCCTGGAGGTGTCCACTCCTTTCCCCCCATCGGGGTCCCAAGCCTGCCCAGGTGCTGCTCTGGTGACAGGTGGCTGCAGGGAAGCTGCTGTAGTCCTAGAAAAACTCAGTGCAGCTTAAATATTGGGGCATTGTTCTGACCCTTTGTAACCAAGGGCTAAGTATTATATAGATGCCTTTACATTATAAAAAATAGCAAAAGGATAATATCTGAAATTGCTGAAACTGGCTGGATTTAGCCTAGACCTGCTATTATGATGGTCATTAAAACAGGTCACATCCTTGTTGAGACCTTGATAATAAATTGGAGACAATAAACACCTGTTGTTTAAGCCAAACTACTTTGTATTTGTCTTAGCAGCTCTGGCAAACTAAAACAGTAACAGTTGTGGGATGAAGGATGAGATGGACACTCCAGACAATGAAAGCCAAGGAGATGTAAGATGGAATAATATGTGGGGAAAACTACATGTAGTGTATTATTACTAGGAGACGGTATGTGCAAAATGGGAACTGGAGCAGATGAAGAAGTTGGTCTAGAGTTAGATGATTTGCAGGGGTTATGAATTTGGAACAGGACTAGAATACAGGGTTTTTTGACTGGTACGACTATGTGTTTGTAACAACATCAAGGAGAGCAAATACACAGCATACACCTTGTCACTCTACCTGTGCCCATGGTACACAGTGCTAATTGATCACGATTCTCTTTCCTTCTGGGCCCCAATCCTTCTCAACTTTACTGGTACTCCAGGTAGCCAGCATTCCTCAAGCCATGCTAGCATGCATGTTGAAACCTATTTCCTCTCCCTGACCTATATCATTCCTGCCAGATATGTTTTCCTCTGAAGCCATTAGAAAAGATCTTCAGGAGCAAAAGCTACCGATTTGAAATAGTCACATTCCATCACATTCTAAATTACCATTTTCCCTATGCCACATCCTATGCCAAGTGGTTTACATGCTTTATCTCACTTAATCCTCACCCCAAGGCCATGAAGGGAGAGTAGAATAAATAGATCATTTACCCAAGGGTCAGGAAGCAAACATTTTAATTGTGCTCAAATGATTTTTAAAAGGTTATCCATTAAAAAAAACTAAAATAATTGAGGAACAACTTATAGTGGTGATCTGGCTGCATTGTAAATGAACTGTTGGGCATGCCTTCAAGGCTCAGCTCACATATAGATGATGGTGTAATGTGAAGTCTAACTGGTGCTTGAAGTGTCTCATGATGTGTGCCTTTTAAAACAAGCAGGATGATCCTTGTTCGTTTATATTTTGGTAGGTAGTACATCTTTAACGCTTTTAAACCTTGCTGTGGAAATCAATATTAGGCACCTCGTTCCTTAATCCATATAATAGATGAGAATAGTCATACAAAAACAGAGAGAGAGAGAGTGAGAGAGAGAGAAAAAGGGTGAGAGAAAGAGAAAGAGAGAAATGGATGGGTGGATGGATGAATGGATAGATAGAGATAGATAGATGATAGATAGATGGATAGATGGATGGATGGATGGGTGGATGGATGGATGGATGGATGGATGGATAGATGGATGGACAGACAGACAGCAGACAGATAGATAGACAGATAGATATAGAGATGGATGGATGGATGGATGGACAGATGGATGGATGGATAGATAGATGGATCTTGGAATTGGATCAAATGTTAGCAGGAAAAGCACTTTTGAAGATACTATATCTAAATTCTGGAAATATCATCCATCCAGGACAGTTGAGGTCCAGATATCCCAGTGAGCACTCTTCCTCTGTGCTGTTGCTTTTCATATCTTAGCAATAAGGAAGCTGAGGCTTGAAGGAGTTGGGTAGCTTGTCCACAGTGGTGGCTTCAGAATTTCCATACTGGTTTCCCAGATTCCACAGTCTTAGCTCTTAACTACTGTTATATACATCTTTGATCCTTGGGAATAAGGGAAGAAATAGCCAACTCAAGCCTGAAGGCATACGTGGGTGAGAAAAGGAGGTTGTAATAAGTTGAGATCAGAAAAGTAAGCATCGGTCTGTGCCTTGATGTCATTTTATTTAAAACTTGTTGTGGGTTGTTTCCTTTATTGTCTTCCTAGAAAAGACATACGTAGTATTGTTGTGTGCACTAATGTTTTATCCTCAGTTATTCACATGTGGAGGTGATTTTATAACTGGGTCTATGACACCTGCTTATCACTTGTCATCTGGTGGCAGCTAATCGGGTTGTCTAATTTCTAGGAGATTCATTCTCCAAAATCCCTTTCAATGGCCTTGGGTTGAGGGAAGGTAGGTAGACCTGAAGTGGCTAAAGTTTGACTCATCCAAGCCAGTCAAAGATGGGAATAAGATAATCAGAGTTACAGTTCTTAGGAAGTAGAAAATGGAGTGCAAAGGCCTTGTCCAGTGGGAGGAAGACTCTGGTCTTGTCAAACGTCAGGGACATGTTGACTCTAAATAGAGCAAAAGGAGTTAAGATTAAAGAGAGGGGGGTTATAGGGGCTGCAGAGAATGTCCCTACAGGGTCTGAGCACAGTTGGGTCAGTTAAAAGTACAGCATCTTCTCCCCCCACCCCACCCCCAAGTTGGCTCCCTCATCTGTTTGCTCTTTGTTTTGCTCACTTTTTTGCTCGTTGTTTGCACTTGTTGCTTTTGCTCATTGTCTGCTTGTTTGTTTGTTTTTTCTTTAGGAGGCACCAGGAACCAAACTTGGGACCTCCCATGTTGGAGGCAGGTGCTCAACTGCTTGATCCACATCTGTTCCCTGCTCATTTTTATTTTTGCTCATTGTCTGCTCATTGTTTGCTCAATGTCTTGCTCATTTTCATTTCTTGTTGTTTTTGCTCATTGTCTGCTCATTGTTTTGCTCATGTCTGCTCATTTTCTGCTTTGTGTTTGTTTGTCTTCTTTAGGAGGCACCAGGAACAGAACTCGGGACCTCCCTTGTGGGAGGCAGGCACACAACTGCTTGAGCCACATCTGCTCCCCAGCATCTTCTTAAATGAATGCTTGGAGGATCAACTTTGTCTCAGTGAAAGAAAATTCCACGAATTGCTTAGAAACCCTCTCCTCCATCCATTATTCATGTATTTATTCAGCAGATATCAATTGATAATCTACTCTGTGCCCAGCACCATATCACGCTTCGGGGAAACAGAGATGAGCAAAACCCAGTCCTGGTCCAATAGAGAGACAGACATGAGTTCATGGGTCTCTTTCTTCATCTACTTTTCCCTGAAAGTGGCCTGGTTTTCATAAATCACCATGGCTTGATGTATTATGCATTTATAATAATAGTTTACAATGGGTGGAAAAAACAAAGGAACGACTGGAAGTTGCCTTTAGTTATGGGAACTGCTGAAGTTGTTCTCAGTATAATGCTGGAAAACACACCATGTGAGCAAGGATCTGCAGGGTATGAGTTTCTTTGGAGGCACAGCTACGTCTCTTTCAAATACCAACTTTAAATACTGACAGTTTGGCATTTACAAGAGTGATTGTACAAGTAGGTACCTGAGTCACCAGCAACCTCAGGAGACTTGTGATTTAGAGACTTCCTGGTTTTAATAGGTGGACTTATTTTTTTCAAAGCTCTTCTTAAGTTTTTGGATCAATGCGCTCCCTTTCTAGTGGTTTCTTTGGCTAGAAGGATAAGACAGTCTGCCAACCTACAATTTTGCCTCTAATTCGATTTGGTTTCAGGCACTTTTAACAACTTAGTTTTCAGTTGTGAGGTGATGTTGGCCAGAGCCTCCTGTAATCTTTCAGTTCAGGCTGCAGGAGTAGAAACCCTGATGGTTCACTCCAAAGCAATCATCCATTCATGCTCCAAACTTTTGTCATGCACCGTGCTGGCCAGGAGCTATGGTTCATGGTAGGCAATACTATAAAATAAGCATGGTCCCTGCCTCCATGAAGCTTATCTACTGGGGATGGGGTGCCAGACAGTAAACAAATAATGCCACAAATTACAATAAATACTAATAAGGACAAACTGGGGTATTATGAGTATTCAACAGGGGTGGGCCTAATTTGGATTGGGAGATGGGGAAGGCCTGTTTAAGAGACAATAATGCTGAGATTTGAAGGAGTAGACACTAGCCAGGGTTCAAGGAAGAAATTCCAGGAAGAGAAAATAGTATATGAGAAGACTCAGGGCTGTCAAAAGGGCTACTGCAGCTGAGGAAAGCCTCACGGACAAGTGGCACAAAATGACTGCAGCAAGGTGGTCCAGAGCCAGACCAAGCCCGGGCTTGTAACACCTGATAAAGAGTGTGGAGTTCATTCTGGGGGCAACGGGAAGGCACACAAGGTGGTAAGCTGGGAAGCAGTAGGATCTGCTTACATGAAAAAATATCTCTGAATTCTGTGTGTAAAATGGATCAGATTTGCATTGAAGGAAAGCGCAATGGAATAGCTTGGGTGGGTCATTATGTATACTGTTGAAGCAGGCTAGTAAGATAGAGAATCAATAGATGGATCTGGAACCTGGCAAGAAGTCCATGTGGACATTGATACTCCCAAGATGGCTGCTGGAAGACCCTCCCAAGAATCCCATTCAGAATGAGATTTCTGCTATTTGGAATGTGGTTTCCTCTGGAAGCCAGGAGAAGCCCCAGATATTCTCCAGGGACATTATCTTTGGGCCCTCCTGGGGGATTGATGGGTGGGGTAATCAATCAAAACAGCAAACACCTGGGACTCCTCCCATGCCATTAACAAAGGGGCGGACTAACTAATGGTTCAAAAAGCAGGTGCAAAGGCCGAATAGCTCTCTTGCCTTCTGTGCCCTGCTCTCGCTTTGTCCCCTCCACATGGATCAACACGCAAGTAAACCTGGGCATTTACAATCTATAATGGGAAATTATAGTCTATAAACCAGCCCTCTTTATCACTCTTCAGCCCCTTACTCTCTATCGGGGCCCCATGATCTGTTGTTTTCTCCCATTTCTCCTCCCTCCCTACCTTAATAAATTACTGGCCTAACTAACCTGACATGCTCTTGAAATTCATTTCTGCAGCATAGTAAAGAATCTAGACAAAATCTGGTAACACTACTTACCTGCATTGTGCCCTGGGCAACTTGCTTTTCCAAGCTCTATGACAAGGTGGGCATGGAAGCTAGGCATCTCCTGGGCACACACAGATCACATCCTTCTCCTGCCTCTCTCTAACAAGTATCCTGCCTGGGAGGCAGAATGTGGTTTAACAGAGCCCAAGACACTGTACTGAGTGTCTGCAATTGCAGGAGGGAAAGGCTTTGAGGGGAAAACAATAAGTCAAGTTTTAAAGATCTCAACAATTTAAAGAACAAGACTCCAGCCCTAGGTTGATTCTCAGTGAAAGGAACACATTTGCCTATAAGTTTCTCGGGAAACATGTCCTTAGGGTCTGTAGATTTAAAAATCTCTATTTTCAACGTGGTATTTAGTCAGCCCTTTTCTAACTCAATTTCTACCCAACCCCCCATGCCCAACCATGCATTCTTTGGTTATCTGATTTGCCTTTTTGATTTTTTTTTAAGACGAGTAAAAACATCTTGAAAAACCCAGCCTTTTTAGTGTCATTTGTCATTAGTTTCCCCTCCCAATTTACTACGTGGCTGAGGCTTCCCTTGGGGTAATAGGTGATATTTTTTTCTTGACTTGTTAGAGTTAAAGATCTTTCCCTCCCAGCTCCTGGTAGGTAGGGCATGGGGGTTGGGGAAGGCATCAGCACTGGAATGTGTGCAGGGTTTGCAGAAGTGGGAGTTGAAAGGTGAAGTGGCATACCTCCCAACTTCATGCTGTAAACATAGCTGCAGGTCAACTGGGACACAGAGGAGTGTACTTTGCCTGTCATGTGTGCCTGGAATTAGACTGATGCCCTGGAACATGCATTTGGGTTTGATTTCTTATCACTTCCTAGTTAAGTGATCCTGGGCCAGAAAGAAATTAACATGGATGAATGCCCGTTATTGCTGGGCAATGTACATAAATGCTTCTGGGAACTCCGTGAGGTAGGCATTGTTTTTTCCATTTAAAGGTGAGGAAATGGAGGTTCAGAAAAGTTAAGTGATCTCCCCAAGGGCACACAGCTGATAAGCGTCAAAAGTTTAAATCTATTAAAGAGGATCATAAAATATCATTGGATGAGAAAGCATGAGAAAGCAATTTGTAAACTGTGAAACCTGCAAGCAGACAGATGGCATTATGTGGCCCGAGGCCTTCTGTGAACACCTTTGAGGTGGGTCTCTACAGCAGACCTTGGCTTTTACCTGTTCCTAGGAAGTTGTTCCTGTAAATATGAAAGGTGCACTCTGCCTGGGGACAGTGGCTCCTGGCCCATTCTTCCCTACCTCACTCACCCTACTCCCTACCTCACACCCTGCAGTTTCCCCCACAGACCTGCTCTTAGCCAACTCCCCCACCCCCATCCTCTAATGTAATAACCCCTGCCTGGAAAGCCTCCACCTGCCCCAAGTCCCCTCTTCTGATGACCTCAGAGCCTTTCTGCTGCTCCGTATTTTCAGTGTGACACCCCATCTCCTACAGAAGACATAAGTCCCCAGGACAAGGACCGTGAAGGAATGACAGCAGGAGCATTATAGCTCTGAAAGGTGCTCAGCTTCATTTGCTCTTTCCCCAGACAATGGAAAGCGGACCCCTAGCTGAAGCCAGGATGGAATTCTCAAAGGGACTCTTTCCCTACTATTTAGTTTGCGAGACTGCCAAAAGCAATATACCAGAAATGGTATAATTATATATGGTATAATGGCTTTTACAATGGGAATTTATTAGCTTACAAGCTTACAGTTCTAAGGCTGTGAAAATGTCCAAACTAAGGCATCAAGATGATACCTTCTTCCCGAAGACTGGCTGCCAGCGATCCTGAACCCCTCTGTTACATGGCAAGGCACATGGACATGTCTGCTGGTCTCTCCCTTCTCTTCCAGGTTTCCTTGCTTCCAACTTCTTGCTTCTATGGCTTTATCTCTCTTTGTCTATTCTCTTATAAAGGACTCCCGTAAGAAGATTAAGACCCATCCTGAATGAGTTGGGTTGCATCTTAACTTAAGATCCTATTCACAAAAAGATCCTGCTTACAATGAGTCCACACCCACAGGAATGGGTTAACTTTAAGAACATACTTTTCTGGAGTCCATACAGCTTCAATCCATCACACCTCCTGTCTCCATTCAATGGAAAATTGAGACCCTGAAACTCTGACTCCCAATCAAAATGCATATTGATATTAATATTTAACACCTGTACAATATCAAATTGCTCACAAATAGTTTTCATACTGTACTTTGTGAAGGAAATAAATAAATTAGAATAATTCAACTGTACCATCTGGTTCCATTTGGGGTTTTCTTCATTATTATCTTTTTTAACATCCATGGAAATGGAGGTGAAAACCTCTCTCCTCCTCCTTACTGCACTATTGACATTATAAACATTGGTCTAAATTATAACCATTAGGTTCTCATTGAATTGAAAGGTCTGCCCTGGGGTTTAAATTCCTAACTCACTGTGTAAAATGAGCCCCCAATTAAAGTCTTCTAATAAGAAAAACAAAGATTGAGTGTTAAAACATTTTCAAGTAATCTGGGGGGAACTTCACATATAACTTTATAATACTTATAAAATCTTATATCTGATTTGAATTAGGGCCCATGAGCAGCTCCTCTGCTAATGAGAGGGCTTCTTGAAGACAAGGAATTTAACTCATTCATGTTGATATTTGGCATATTTTTGAGTCCATAAGAAGTACTCCATCAATGCTGGTTGAACAGAAATGAGGAAAAAGATGTCCTGAGAGCACAAGAAGAGCAAGGTAAAGACATTCTGATCTATTTACTCGTCTAGTTCTTCTTTTTCCTCTTCCTCCTCTTGCTACTGCTGCTGCTACTACTGTTTCTTCGTCTTCTTTGATGACAATGATAATGATAGTAAGAGTTATCATTCGCTGAGTAGTTTACTATGTGCCTGGCATTGTGTCAAGTACCTCACATGCAATATTTAATCTTTATAATCCTAGGAGGAACACGTTTTCTCCATTAGGTAGATAAGGAAACTGGAGTCCAGAGTCATTAAGTATGATTTCCAAGGTTACCTGACTTAGAGGTAACATTTTCAAGATCTCAGTCTTAACTTTCCAAGATCTTTCCAAGATTTTAGATCTCTGCATGCTTTTTTTTGGTGGTATAATTTTTTTTTAGATTTTATTTTTAAAGAAGCTTTAGATTACATAAATATTACATAGAAAATATAGGGGATTCCCATATACTCTACCTCCTTCCTGTTCCACACTTTTCCCCATTAACATCTTTCACTAGTGTAGTACATTTGTTATGATTGATGAGCAGATATTGAAGCATTGTTACTAACCATGGTCTATAGTTCACATCATGGATTACAGTTTGCACCACACAATTTTATAAGTTTGGACAAAATGTATAATGGCCTGTATCTGTCATTGCAGTGTCATGCAGAACATTCCCAATGTCCCAAAAATACCTCATGTTACACCTATTCTTCCCTCTCCCTCCCTTAAGAACCTCTGGTGACCACTGCCTTTATATCAATGTTACAAGTTCTTCCATTACAAGAATAATAATAAGTCTACTTTAGTCCATAGTTGCATTCCTCCCTTATGTTTGTTCATTCCTCAATCTTGAGGATTTGGGGATGGTGATGCCCACTCTGCTTCCTAATGAGAGGGTCCTTAGATCCCATGGGGGCAGATGGGTGGAACTTGCTTGCAGTTGTAGATACTCTGTTTTTTGGGCTGTGTGTTGCCCATCATCATCTTTTTGTTAGTTGTCCTGGGTGAGTCCAATGAACTGGAGGGTAGGTGTTGGCTACAACTCTGCTGAGATTCAGGGCTCAACTGGCATATGACCAATGGAAGACTTAAGTCTCTGGGACATATATTTAATGAGTACAGTGTTAAATATACGTTCAAATAAAAAGGCCAGAAGAGCCATGTATAGGAAAATTATAAATGAGTCTAATTCCTATACCTTGGGGGAATAGGTTATCATATATTCCAAAGTAAAGCCCACTGACAGGGTGCTGAATTCCTGGGGTTGTCTGCCCTGCCTATAGTGTCTAGATGTCTCTAGAGCCCTCAGGAGCCCCCCTGCTTGAGGCACTGTGTACTGTGGCAGTCAGTGAGATCCTCCTGAGAAGTACTTAAGTATAACCTCTGGAATGACCTCCTGACTCTGAAATCTCTTAGCAAAAAACTCACTTCCCTTTCTGGTCAAAGTCTTTTCCCAAATGCATCACTAGTTGGTGCTTGGTAATAATCCCTCAGTGTCAGGGAGGTTCATCCCTGGGAGTCACGACCCACACTGGCGGGGAAGGTAGTGAATTTAAATGCTGAGTTTGGCTTAGAGAAAGGCCACATTTGAGCAACAAGGAAGCTTTAAGGAGGTAACTCTTAGGCAATATATAATATTAGACTAAGTTTCAATTTCACAAGAACCAAGTTCATAAGTACAAATATCAATATCAGGGGCCTGGTATATTGGTCTGTCCTCCTTCACTAGGCACTGCCCCTATACTCTAGGGATTCTTGCCACTCTATTAGAGAATGTAGTAAGACTTCCCAGGATGGGAATTCAATAGCCTTTTGGTTATTATGTAGGTCTCCACCTACCGAGACAACACCCCATGACCACTTGAACACATTCATCTTCCATAGAGGCAGGCCCCAGGGATCGCTGCATGTTTTTAACCTCTGTGCCGTCTGTCCAAATAAGCCAATATTTCCTGTCTATTTTATGCAAATAAGTGGGCCAAGTATTAGCAAATATTTCTTATATTCTCATTTCAGTTAGTCTGAAAAGCAACTCTGCTGGGTTCAAATGGGATAAATGATGGACTGAAGTTAAAGATAGACATGTGAAGAGGATGTGTTAGATAATGCTTTGCCAAAATAAAGGGTTAAAAAGATTAAAACTTTTCATTGCAACAAGTCAAGGCAGAAAAGTGTTAGCATGTTACAAGGAATTTCCCTTCCTCTGAGCCACTGGGTTTTTGCCAAGGCTTCAGGGTAGATGCTGCATTAGTGGAAGATGAATTTGATCCACTGAGACATCTTCTCAATCCTTGTACAAGATTAGTCTGAGTAGGAATCACTTGGTAATAATTTGGAATGGAGTTGGTTAGAAAAACATAGCTTTGTTTGGGCTGAGCCTAGAAATGGGTGACAGATGTTGATGAGCGACTGAACAGATGTTTGGGGGAGAATTACAAAAAGGGTTTCTATGGCACAGGATCTAAACCTTAACCTTCCTGGCTGATGCTGAAAGGAGATCATGTTCTTGCAAAATTGTTTGTCGGGTTGTGACAAAGATGAATGACCGGATACTATAATTTTAATTTGAAAAATAAGGAAAATGGAAGTCTTTGTTTATGTGCATGTGTGTCTGTTTTCTTTGACAAGGGTCAAAGCCTTTTTCTAGAATGGGAAGGCTGAGCAAGTCATTCGACTTTGCTCTCCCCATTTTTTTGGACAGTGACACCATACCCTAAGCCTCAACAAAATTATTAAAATACTATCATTTATATACATCTTGAGATATCTGCTCTGTAATTGCATTTGGTAAAGAGAAAGGTTTTCTATATAAACTTAATTGATAGTTTTAATTGGCAGTCTCTAGATTGCTTAACATTTTAAGAGGTCTAAAAAGATCCCTCGTCCTCTATAAATAGGAAACAAATGCAGATTTTAAGAGCTGTACAGCTACTACCATAAACTGATCCCGCCTTACCCACTTCATTGAAAGATGAACTGTTAGTTGTGTTACTTCCCAATAATTTGCCTGAAATGATTGATGGATTGATTAGAGGCATTTATTAATTCATCCTTGTGTATAGGCCATAATTGACTTAAGTAAGACTCATCTTCTGTTAATGGCAGCTATGTCTACATGACAATGCCAAACATTTGGTTAAAAAAAGCTGAATGCGGGAAGTGGATGTGGCTCAACAAGTTGAGTGCCCATCTACCACATGGGAGGTCTCGGGTTTGGGTCCCGGTGCTCCTAAAAGAAGACGAGCAGATGCTGCCCCTACTGGAATGAGCTAGACACCACTTCCGCAGCAATGAGCTAGACGCTGCCCCTACCACAACGAGGTAGATGCCGCCCCCGCCTCAACAAGCAGATGCCACAAGCCAGCAGACACTGCAGTCCGCAGGGAGTGGATGTGGCTCAGGCCGTTGGGCAATCCCCTCTCATGTGGGAGGTCCCAGGTTCAGTTCCCAGTGCCTCCTGGAGAGGGCAAGTAAACCATGAAGCAGACAAATGAGAGAACCATCTGAAGGAGGGGAAATAAATAAAGAAAAAACAAAGTAAATTAATAAATCTTAAAAAACTTAAAAAAATAAAAAAGCTGAACGCAATTAAAAGTACAGATACTCTCAGCTTAGTGTTATAGTAATAATGATTGCTATTGAGTTTATGACAGACACTGTATATACAATAATCCTATATGTCACAATAAGTCTGCAAGGTGGATATTATTATTATTATTAATGGATAGAAAGCAGAAGCCCAGAGAAGTTAAGTGGCTTACCCAAGGTCACATATACTAGCAAGTAGCTGGTGTAGGGTTTACATCCTGGTCTGTGGTATTCAAAATTCCTCTCACTTTCTAATATGCTAGACTGTCCTGGGTAGAACAGACATTTAACTCTTTGGTTGAATACTTATTTGTTACTATATGTGAAAGTAACTTAAAGCAATGATTCTCAAACTCAGGATCTGGGGGTCTCACTTTAGTACTATTCAAAGAGTACTATTAACTCTCTGTGCTGTTGTAAAGGGAAGGGGAAACACTAGATCCTTTTTGCTTTGTACTAGAGAGAGACCAATAAGGAAGAAGGTAGTAAATGAATAAGCTCTTAATTTGGGGCAACACAGTGTTCTAGAAGCTGTGAGGCTAAAAAAAGATAAATGAAATACTTGGAGTCTAGAGATAAGACATGTACACAACCAGTGAGTGACAAGGAAGAAGGGCAGAATAAAGGTCTTTGGGTATGGGAAGAGAAGAATTAGGTAGGTGATTGGGCAAGGCTGCATGGAGGAGACGGCATTTGTACCACAAATGTTTCACTTTGCTAAAAGCTGCTGGAGCAATATACTAGAGGTGATTTGGCTTTTACAATGGGGATTTATTGAGCTTACAGTTCTGAGACTGTGAAAGTGTCCAAATCAAGGCATCATCAGGTGATGTTTTCTCTCTGAAGACTGGCACATGGGTTTGTTGCTTCAGGTTCTGGCTTCCTCTCTCCTGGGTTCCTTTGATTTCAGCTCCTTGCTCACATGGCTTCCTCTGCTCCTGTGGCTTTTTTTCTGCGTGTCTCTCCATATTCATTCCGTTTATAAAGGATTCAAGTAAGAGGATTAAGACCCACCCTGGGTCATGCCTTACTGAAGTAATCTAATCAAAGGCCCTTAACTGAAGCAATCGAATCAAAAGGTCCCACCTACAATAGGTTTACATCTACAGGAATGGATTAGCTCTAAGAACATGATCTTTTCTGAGGTCCACAAAAGCCTCAAACTACCACAGTGAGCTTCAGATTTAAGAAGACATCCAGTAAAGGTTAAAGGTTATCATAATATGTGTTCCTTCAGATGGACTTTCCCTATCAGTCTGTTTCATTGACAAATTTCTCAGAAGTGTAATCAAAATGTTCTGCCTTAATTTCTTTACTATTTACTAATCCTTAAACCCATGGCCCTGGCTTAGGTCCTTTGGTTAAAACTGCTATTTGTCCTTTAATATCTGTTTTCTCTGCATTTTTTAGGAGGAGTCCTCATTTTTTAACTAGATATATAGCTACATGGAATAAAGACTTTATTTCCCAGCCTTCCTTGCAGCTAGGTATGGACATATGACTAATTCCTTAAAGGGAAGGAGTATTCCTTTCTTTTCTTCTTTTCCCCCTTCCTGTTGATAGCGATGTGGTTGTGGCATGGGTGAGCCATGTTGGGATCCATTCAGATGAAATGTCAGAATGGGGATGGAGGAGCAATAAGCTAGAAGGAGCTGAGTTCCTGGCACTGGGAGTTGCCAAACTACTTCTAGAATACTTACGTTCATATCAATATGTAAGAGAATGTCAGGACAGATTGTGAAAGATTTTGAAATAGGCAAAAAAAAAGATTAATGGGTGTTTTGAGTAGCTTACCCATCCAGGTTATCTCTACTATCCATAGTCTTTGAACAGACAATTGATTTTACAACTCTGCAAGTTTTAGGTAACTGATGGCAGTGCAAATGATTCTTTTCTGTAAGCAAATGAATTTGTTCCAGGGGCAGGACAATTGATTCCTCAACCCCTTGTGGGAAAAGCCAGTTTAACATGTATTTGTAAATTCATTTCAACATTCCTGATTGGCCTATATAAGTGTGGTACTTTCCCTTTGAACTGGTTGTAGCATCTTACTGGTCTTTGTTAGTTAATGAGTTAAATAAAATCTTTGACATGTATTCATGTTTGTTTGAGAATTGAGATTTTACCTTTAAAAATATTCTTTAACAAGAGAAACAAACTTCTGTCTTGTTTAAATGACTGTTATTTTGGATCTTTATTTTAATGATGCAACCTCTCTCTTAATTAGATAGCTCCTACCATTCTACTACAATTATTCTCTTGAAGGTCAGCATTGACTCTTAATCACCAAATCCAAAGATCTTTTCTCAGTCATCATCAATCCTCACTGAGAAACAAAATAGAAAAAACAGTGATTTTTTCCCAATGATAAGTTGCTATGCATTAGTGGATCATAAATCAGTTTAGTGGATTACAACCAGGATTTATAGAAAATATCAAAGTGCATTACACATAGTGTCCTAATTTGAGTCTTTTGTGGACCCCAGAAAATTATGTGCTTAAGGTAACCCATTCCTGTGCATGGAAGCCTATTGTGTGTGAGGCTTTAGGTTATATTCAGTTAATAGACACTTTGATTGCATTAGACTCAGTTAAGGGACCTTGATTAGATCACTTTTGATTGGACCACATCAGTGAGGTGTGACTCATGTTGGGTTTCCACCCTCTTGCTGGGTCTTATATAAACTGAGAAGACACAGAGAGACACACAGAAAAGGGAGATCTGCCATTTTGACACTGCCATGTGAGAAAGAGTACTCAAGGTTCACCTACAGCTGTAGAAAGACAGATAATCCCCATGAGGCTCAAGGAGCTGAGGCCCCTGGAGAGATATGTGATCCCCACAGCTGAGCTCCAGGATAACATAGAGAGAGACCGGTAGACCCACTTGCCTCACCACATGGCAGGACTCCAGGATCTGCTAGCAGCCAACCTTTGGTAAGAAAGCATCTCCAATGATGCCTTGATTTGGACATTTTCACAGCCTCATAACTGTAAGCTTTTACCTCAAATAAAGCCAACCAATTTCTGATACTTTGCATGGGCAGCCATGTGGCAAACTAAGATACATAATAAGAGTATTTTGTGACACCTTGGATTCTGATACAAACAATTACTTATGAATAAATATGTATTCTTGATCACTATGTAAACTGTATTCCTTATCATGGGATGAGGTCTACAAAGCTTAAAGGACAGGACTAGAAGGCCCCTACCAGTTTTTCTCACACTGATTCCAGATAAGCATTTAATATTGTTGGGCAGTCCTTTCCTTTTATGGCAGTAATTACAGTAATAATTAATCTGTATAAAATTTCTCTAATTTCACATGCAATAAACCTGGGATCTCCCATGTGGGAAGCAGGCACTTAACCGGTCAAGCCACATCTGCTCCCCAATAAACCTTATAACATCTCATGAAGCAGGTTTTAATAAAATTGCTGTTTTACAGATTGTTATTCAGCAGGAAAATGATAGTGCCAGGATTCAGTTCCAAACCCATGTTTTTCCATTCCATCATGCTTCTTTGGAAATTTCATCTCCCCAGGCTTCTATTTTCTTCTTCCCATCTCCTAATATTGTCATTCTATCAACTTTTCACCATGACCTGCTCTCTAGCCAATTTCCTTGCTTTTTACTTACAGGGACTGATACAACTCAAGCATATTTGTAGATGGAATGGAAGGAGCCAGGGAAAAGCAAAGACTGAAGAGAGATGAAAGAAAGATGAGGGAAGCGGATGTGGATCAGGTGACTGGGCTCCTGCCTACCACACAGGAGGTCGCTGGTTCAGATCCTGGTGCCTCCTAAAGAAGACAGTGAGCTGGCGCGATGGGGCAGGCATGGCGAGCTGACACAACAAGAGACATAAGAAGAAAAAACATAATGAGTGGGAGAGAGTGTGGTCTACGATGTGAACTGTGGTCTATGATTGGTGGCAAGGCCCCAGGATGTGTGTATCCATTGCGGGTAATGTGCCACACTGATGAAGGATGTTGGTGTGGGATGTTGTGGGAGGTGTGGGAGGTGGGGAACATGGGAATCCCTGTAATTTCTGAGTAATATTTAGGTAATCTAAGCACCTTTGGAAAAAAAAAATATAATAACATTTATGTAAGCAAATGCACATATACACATATGTATTTATATATCATTTTACAAATATTTGTATGTATTGTGAAAAATTTGATTTTTACCCACAATAAA
>JAQZBX010028622.1:0-27728 GCA_029593785.1 Cabassous unicinctus
TATATATATATATATATATATATATATATAATCAGAGAGAGAGATGTGTCTATATGTATGTATAACCTTATATAATAATTATGGTTTTATTGAGGTGAATTCAAATAACATATCATTAAAGTTTTTAAATTGTAGTAATCAGGAGCATTGATTATTTTACAATGTTGTAAAACCACCACATCATTTTCATCATTCCTAAAGAAAATCCTTCATCCATTAAGCAGTCACTCTCCATTCCCTTCTGCATTCAACTCCCAGCAACCACAGTCTGCATTTCACTTCTATGCATTTACCAATCTGAATATTTTTATAAATTGAATTATACAATATGGGGTGATATCTTTCTGGCTCCTTACACTTAGTACGTTTTGGAGGTTCATCTACATTGCAGCATGCATCAGCATCTCATTCCTTTTTATGGCTAAGTATCATTCCACTGTACATTTTGTTTATCCATTCATCTGTTGATGGACATTTGGGTTATTATCAATTTTGACTATGGCTAATAATGCTGCTATGAACATTTACGTACAAGTATTTTCTTGCATAACTGTTTTCAATTGTTTTTGGTATGTACTAGGAGTGGAATTACTGTGTCACATGGTAATTCTGGGTTTCCCTTTTTTTTCCTTTATGAGAGAAGTTGTGGTTTACAGAACAATCTTGTAAAAATATAGGATTCGCATACACCGCCCACCAACCCTTTGCAATGATATGAAACATTTGTTTCAATTGATGATAGCACATTTTAATAATTGTGCAACTAAATAAAGCCCATGGTTTAAAAGCAGGTTCACTATTTGTGTAGTGTAGTTCCATGGATTTTTAAAAATGTTATTCTATTACCATATATACAATTTAACATTTCCCTATTTAATAACATCCAGATACATAAAGTGATATTAAATGTGTTCACAATGTTGTGCTACCATCACAAGCATTCCTTACCAAAACATTTCCATCACTCCAAATAGGAACTCTGTAAATTTTAATCCTTAACTTCCCATTCCTATCCCCACATCATCCCCTGGTAATCTAGATTCTAGATTTTAATTATGAGTTTGCTTTAGTAATTGTTTCAAATCAGTGAGATACTACAGTATTTTATCTCCTTTGGCTTATTTCACTCAACTTGATATCGTCAAGGTTCATCCATGTTATTACATGTATCAGGCCTTCATTCCTTTTTTACAGCTGAAAAATATCCCATTGTCTGTATATACCACATTTTATTTATTCATCAATTGGTTGAAGGACACTTGAGTTGCTGCTGTCTTTTGTCAATTGTGAAAAATGCCACTATGAACAGCATTGTGCAAATACCTGTTCAAGTCCCTACTTTCAATTCTTTTGGGTACATACTAAGTAGCAATATTGCTGAGACGTATGGAATTTCTGTACTTAGCTTTCTGAGGAATCGCTGAACTGTCTCCCACAGACGCTGCACCACTCTGCATTGCCACTACCAAAGAATGAGTTTTCCTATTTCCACACTTCCCACATTTCCTATTTCTCCACATGCTCCCAACACATTACATGCTACCATGCTGTTTTGAATACTGTGGCTTTGTAATGGGTTTTAAGACCAGGAAGTGTGAGTTCTCCATCTTTATTCTTCTATTTCAAGATGGCTTTAGTAATTCAGGACCCCTTACCTTTCCATAAAAAGTTGATGATTTCCTTTTCCATTTCTGCAAAAAAGGTTGTTGGATTTTTTATTGGGATTGCATTGAATCCATAAATTGCTTTGGGGAGGATTGACATATTGATGATATTTAGTCTTCCAAACCATGAACATGGAATGTCCTTTTATTTATTTGCATCTTTAATTTATTCTAGCAATGTTTTTATAGTTTTCTGTATACAAGTCCTTTACATCCTTTGTTAGATTTATTTTTATATATTTTATTCTTTTGTTTGCTATTTTGAATGTAAAGTTTTTCTTAATTTCTTCTTCCATTTTTTTTTTTTTTTTGCTTGTGTATAGAAATGCTACTGATTTTTGGCTGTTGAACTGGTACCCCCCCAAAGTTGCTGAATTTATTAGCTGTAGGAGATTTCTTGTGGATTTTTGAGGATTTTCTTTATAAAGAATCATATGATCTGTAAATAGCAAAAGTTTTACTTCTTTCTTTCCAGTTTGGATGCCTTTGATTCCTTTTTCTTTCCTAGTTACAGGAAAAACTTCCAATACTATGTTGAATAACAGTGGTGACAGTGGGTATTCTTCTCCTGTTCCTTATCTTTGAGGGAAAACTTTCACTCTTTCAATACTAACTTGGATGTTAGCTGTGGAGTTTTCATATATGCCCTTTATCACATTAAGGAGGCTTTGTTCTATTCCTAGAGCTCTAAGTGGTTTTCTCTTTGTTTGTTTTTGTTTTTGTTTTTGTTTTATCAAGAAGGGGTTCTGGATTTTGTCCAATGCCTTTTCTACATCACTTAAGATGATCATGTGTTTTTTCCTTCATTCTGTTAATGTGGCATTTTATATTAATTGATTTTCTTATGTTGAACCAACCTTGCCTATCAGGGATAAATCTCACTTGATCATGATGTATAAGACTTTTAATGTGCTATTGGATTCGGTTTCCTAGTATTTTGTTGAGGAATTTTGTATCTAGATTCATAAGAGATAATGGCCTGTGATTTTCCTTTCTTGTGGTATCTTCATACAGCTTTGTTGTGAGGGTGATGTTGGCTTCATAGAATGAATCAGAGAGTGTTCCTTCTTCTGCAGTTTTTTGGAAGAGTTTGAGCAGAATTGGAGTTACATCTTCTTGGAATGTTTGGTAGAATTCCTCTGTGAAACCATCTGGTCCTGGGTTTTTTGTTTTTTGTGTTTTTTGGAAATTTCCATTATTGGTTCAATCCATTTATTTGTAATTGGTTTGCTGAAATTTTCTATTTCTCCTTGTGCCAATGTAGGTACTGTGTGTGTTTCTAAGAATTTGTCCATTTTGTATAGGTTATCTAATTTATTGGTGTATAGCTGTTCATCACATCCTCTTATAATCCTTTCTCTTTCAGTGGGGCTGGTAGTAATGCCCCCCTTTTCATTTCTCAGTTCTTTATTTGAAATCATCTCTCTGTTTTTCTTTGTCAGTCTAGCTAAATGCTTGTCCATTTTATTGATCCTTTAAAATAACTGACTTTTAATTTTGTTGACTTACTCTATTTTTGTTTGTTTGTTTGTTTTCTATTTCATTTATCTTCACTCAAGTCTTTTTATTTCCTTCTTTCTGATTGCTTTGATTTAGTTTGCTCTTTGATTTTTTAGTTCTTCCAGTTTTGAGGTTAGGTCTTTGAGTTGAAGTCTTTCTCTTTTTTAATGTAAGCATTTATAGCCATAAATGTCTCTCTCAGCAGTGTCTTCACTGCATCCCATAAGTTTTGATATGTTATATTTTCATTTTCCCTCACCGTAAGATATATCCTAATTTCCTTTGTGATTTACTCTTTAACACATTGCTTATTTATGAGTATGCTGATTAATATTTGTGAATTTTCCAGTTCTCACTCTTACTGGTTTTAGCTTCATTCTCTTGTGATTGGATAATATACATGGTATGATTTCAATATTATTGAATTTATTGAGACTTGTTTTGTGATACAACAAGTGATCTATCCTGGAGAATGATCCATGTTCGCTTGAGAAGAATGTGTATTCTGTTTTTGCTGGGTGAAGTGATCTATATATATTTTAGGTCCAGTTGGTTTAGAGTATCGATCTTTTTTTTAATAATATTAATTTTTATTTTTTAAAAGATACTTAGATTACATAAATGTTACAAAAAATATAGGGATTCCCTTATGCCCTACTCCCCATACCACCCACATCCTCCCACATAAACAACATCCTTCATTAGTGTTGCACATTCATTGCAATTGATAAATGTATCCTGGGTCATTGCCACTGAGCATGGACCATAGTTCACATTGTAGTCTACACTCTCTCCCACACAGTTCTGCATGTTATGGGATGATATAAAATGGCTTATATCTGTCATTGCAGTGTCATTCAGGATGATTCCCAAGTCCCAAAAAAGTCTCCATATTACCTGTTTTTCCCTCTCCCTGCCCCCAGAGCCTCCAGTGGCCACTGCCTCCACATCAATATTGTAATTTCTTCCATTGCTAGAATCACAGTAAGTCTATAGTAGAATAGCTATAAGTCCACTCTAGTCCATAGCTCATTCCCCAGTCCTGAGGATTCTGGGATATTGATGTCCACTCCACCTCTAATTGAGAGGGAGTTTCGATCCCATACAGCCAATGGATGGGACTTTCTTGATTGCAGTTGTAGGCTTTCTTGTTTCCTTGGTATGGTGGTTGTCCATCCTCACCTCCTTGTTAGTTGTCTTGAGTGAGTCCAATGAACTGGAGAGTAGGTGTTGCAACTCTGCTGAGGCTCTGGGTCCAGCTGGCACATGAACAGCCCAAAAGCTCTGGTCTCTTGGATGTACACCTACAAACTCCACCACAGGTTTAAATAGAAGGAACAGATGTGCCATGTGTAGAGAAGCCAAAATTCAGTTCAACTCTGTCACTCTCAAGAGCACAAAATCCAAAGTAGGGCCCACTGACAAGGCACCAAGCTCCAGAGCTATCTGCCCTGACCATAATACCTGAGTGTCTCCAAAGCCCTCAGGAGCCCCACTATTTGAGGTAATATCCGCTTTGGCAGTCTTTAAGACATTCAATCTTGTATTTTCTTATTGATCTTCTGATTAGGTGTTATATCCATTATTGAGAGTGCTGTCTTAAAGTCTCATACTATTCACAAAGAACCATCATTTTCTCCCTTCAAATCTGTCTGTATTTGCTTCATATATTTTAGAGCTCTACTGTTAGGTGCATATATATTTATTATATCTCCCTTTTTGGAATTGTCCCCTTTCTCAGTATATAATAACCATCTTTGTCCCAAACAACAGTTTTTGACTTAATGTCTATCTTCTCTCATATTAACATAGTCACCCTAATTCTCTTTTGCTTACTACTTGAATGGTATATTTTTTCACATCCTTTCTTCCTCAAACTACTTGTATCTTTGAATTTAAGGTGATTCTCTTAAAGACAGCACATAGTTGGGTCACGCTTTTTTAAAATCTATTTTGCCAATCTGGGCCTTTTCTCTAGAGAGTGTAATCTATTTAATGTCACCACTGATAATGCAGGACTTTCTTCTGCCATTCTGCTATTTAGGCTTTGTAAAGCTTATAACTTTTTTGTGCCTTACTTCCATTAATGTCTACTTTTATATTTATTTGATTTTTTGTGTTCTACCATATTGAGTGGCTTTTTATTTCTCTCTGGATATATTTTTCATCTATTTTCCTTGTGGTTACCATAGGGTTAAAATTTAACATCCTAAATATTTGGTTTGATACCAACTTAACTTCAATAGCTTGCATATATAATTTTCCTATACCCCTCTGCTCTGACCCCACCATTTTTTGGTACTAGTTACCACTTATATTTTTATACATAGTTTAGTCAAAAACTTAGATTTATCATTTCTTTTTATGCATTTGCATTTTAGGACTTGTAGGAAGTAAGAAGTGAAGTTGCGTACCAAACAATACACTACAATAATACTGGCATTTCTAATTAACCACATGGTTACCTTTATCACAGGTCTTTATTTCTTTATGTTGCATTAAACCACTGTCTATTGTCCTTTCCATTTGGTCTGAAGAACTCCCTTTAGCATTGCTTGTAGGGCAGATCTAGTTTTGATGAACTCTCTCAGCTTTTGTTTATCTGAGAATGTCTGAAAGAAAATCTCACTAGAAATAAAACTCTTGGTGGCAGTTTTTTTCTTTAAGCCTTTTAAGTATTTCCACTCCCTGCCTTCTTGCCTCCGTGGTTTCTGATGAGAAATCAGAATTCAATGTAACGAACTCCCTTGCATGTAACATATTGCTTTTCTCTTGCAGCTGTCAGAACGTTCACCTTGTCCTTTGCATTCTATATCATGATCAATATATGACAGGATGTATTTTTTCTTCGTGTTTTTCCTGTTTGGTGTTCTCTTGGATTCTTGGATGTGCATATTCACATCTTTTGCTAAGTTTGGAAAGTTCTCTATTATTATTTCTTTGACTATTTCCTCTGCCCCTTTTTCTTTTAGCTCTCCTTCTGGGATTCCTTTAATACATACCATGATACACTTGATGGTGTCCCAGAGGTATCTTAGGCTATATTTGCTTTTAATAATTCTTTTTTCTTTCTGCTTTTCAACCTGACCCATTTCAAGTATCTTGTCTTTGAGTTCACTGATTTCTTATAATAATTTTTTTTCTATTTTTAAAGAAACTTTAGAAATACATAAATGTTACATAAATACTGATTCTTTATTCTGCCATCTACAGTATGCTCTTGATACCCTCCTGCATATTTTTCCTTTCATTTATTGTGGTCTTCAACTCCAGTAGTTCTGTTTAGTTCCTTTTTAAAAATTTTTATCTTCACTAAGACTTTCATATTGCTCATTCATTGTTTTCCTACTATTCTCTATTCTTTCTCCGAATCTTCAATTCATGCTTTTGAGCATTTTTAAGATCATTTTTTAAAGGATTTATTCAGTATGTCTACATTCTCATCTTATTCATTAGTGTTTTCTGTATGTTTATCTTCTTCCTTTGGTCCATCATTTCTTGTTTCTTTGTTTCTCTTGTACTCATTTGTTGTACACTCTAAAGAATAATATTTTAAATAGTTAACACTGGGATTTATTCCCAGAGAAGTCTGATTTTTATTTTGTATCCAGCTCGTGATAAGACAGAGACTTTCTTGAGCTTCAGCCCTCCTTTCAGGAAGGTCTGTACAAGGAAAATGCAGTGTACAGGGCTTTCCCTGTCTTTCTTGTCCTGTGTCTTGGTCTGGGGATTTCCTTGTTACATGTTTTGGTGTTTCCTTATTTACAGGAGTTTGGTTGTCCCCACTGTTTCCCATGAGACTGACCTCCCTCTCTTGGCACAGGCCTTTGCCCCAGACTGTCTTCCTCTAGAGTTTCTTACACTACTTTCATTGTCTTAAGCTGCTTTTTCCTGGAGGGCAAATCCTGGGGGGACAACCACCCCAGAGAGGAATTTCCCAGCCAACACATGTCCAGGAATCTATGAAGTGGCACATACTGGCTTCAAAGACCCCTGGGGAAGGGATCAGGAAGGAAAACAAGAGCTTCTCCAATGGCTATCCACAGATGAGCTTACCTGGCATGCCCAGCAAATGCAGCCTTCAGTTAACTTTCCCTTGCATCCCGGTGCCTCCACCACTGCTGCCTCTGGGGAGGGTTGATACCTTTGTCCAGGCAGGTTGAAGCAATGGCTGCCCTTAGAGCCAGCGCTCAAGAGATCAGAATTTGTCAATCAAAAGCCGAGTGATTAGTGATTAGCCATGCCCATCCCTGTTCTTGGGGAAGGGGATTTTATGTGCCTTTCTGTCACCATCAAGTAAAACCAGGTGCTGGACCTGCTGTGGCCTGCTGTGAGAGTCAGGGATGGCCACCAGTAGCCACTGTGTGTAGAAAGCAATTTTCTGTTCTTTACTGTACTTTATCAACCTCTTCCTTCTGCTCTTCCCTGGATGCTGCACAGTGTTCTGGCCTCCACAGTTTCAAAATAGTTATCTCAGACACTTACTGCCTGTTTAATAGGTGCTTTGGTGGAAACACGGAGGTCTGGACTTCCCTACTCTGCCATCTTCTATGTTTACCTTTTGATCAGCTGCTATATTGTATTCCACAAGCAGATGCAACATTTTACATCACCACCAACAGTATATGAAGATTTTAATTTCTCCACATTCTACCCTACACCACTTATTCTTCCTTTTTTAAATTAGACCCATGTGTGAAGAAGTATTGTAATTATATTTTGAATCAGTAATCTTGTTTTTATCTTGAGATTTATCTTCTTTTTGTTTCATTGAGTGGTGTTTGAATTTAACTTTTTCTAGCCTCATTGCATGAATTGGTGGATGTTCTTATTGCTATCTTTTTGGATGATTCTGTTAAACATTGTGTTCATTTGTTCTTGAAGGATGAGTAGATTTTGCCCGTAAAACCATTTGGGCCTATTGATTCAGAACTCTTTTCTCTTTGCTTGTTTTGTCTGTTTTTGTATTCTTTTTTTTATTGAATAAAGTTAACTTTTAGTTTACCTAGTTCTTTATTTTGAATTGTACTTAACATGAATATTTTACATATTTTGTCAACTTCTAAAATTTATCGGCATGAAGTTGCTTATATTGCTTTTCTTATTTACATTGCAATATCTTCTGTATCTGTGCAGTGTTTGCAACTTTATTCCTAGTCTTTTTATTTGATTAATAGTGTTTTTTATCAATATTGCCAAAGTATTCTATTCTCTTATATTAACCTTAACAAAAAAGGGCATTCTTTTTATATTGTATCTTCTTGCATTTTATTAATTCTACTATACTCTTGCTCTTTACTTGTTACATTTTACTTTGTTTTTTTTTCAAATGCCAGCAGTGACCACAGCATTTAATTAGCAAAAAAATTCAATGAAGATTATCAGCTTCATTCAGTAATATGTTTAGACTGGATAAGAAAAATATGAGTAAATTGTCTTAAAACACATCAATGGAGAAATGTTCTTTATTATGAATCAAAGCACACTTGTTAAAAGAGAAGATCCTTCTCTTTTCTGAGAAGAAAAGAGTTATGAGAGGGGGGAGAATAAAGAATAGGTGTAACATGGGGGCATTTTCAGGACATTGGAATTGTCCTGCATGACATTGTAATGACAGACACAAACATTTTGTCATAACCTATAAAACTGTGTGAGGCAGAGGGTAAATTATAATGTAAATTATAGTCCATGGTTAGTAGCAATGCTTCAATGTGTGTTTATCAGCTGTAAAGTAGAAAAGTGGGAATGTATGGGAGGGGTAGTGGGTGGGTAGGGGGTGGGGCATATGTGAATGAATCCCCTATGTTTTTTATGTAACATTTATGTAATCTAAAGCTTCTTTTAAAATAAAAAAAAAATTTTTTTTAAAGAACAAGAAAAAAAAAAGATTCTACAGGGGAGTGGATGTAACTCAAGTGGTTGAGCACCTGCTTCTCATTAACGAGGTTCTGGATTCGATCCCTGGTACTTCCTACAAACAAACAAATGAAAAAACCAACTTGGGGGAGCCGGTGTAGCTCAGTGGTTGAGTGCCTGATCCCCACATATGAAGTCCCAAAGTCAATCACCAACCCCAGTACCTGAAAAAAAAAGAAAGAAAGAAAGATAAAAGAGAGAGAGATTCTACAATGAAAAAGCAGAAGTCTGAATGGTTTAAATGTCAGGTATATTTTTCTGCAAGACAGACCAAAATATAACTCAGTGATTTGCTGCAAGAGCCATTTTATTATGCCCAGGGATTTGGATGATCAGCTCTTTCATGCAAGTGAGGTCTTGTTGTATGTTGACTGGATGTTAGCTGGTATCCCACGTCCATCTGGAGGTTTCTTGGAATGGAATGGAACTTGGCTAGAGGGCCCCAATTTTCTTCCATGTGGCCTCCCACCCTGTAGTACACCAGGAGGTTTCATATGAGGTCTTAGGTTTCCAAATGAGTCAAGAGAGAAAGCCTGAGTGTGTACACACTTATTAAGACTCTGCTTGTGTCATGTTTGCTTCATCCTGGCCAAAACAAATCAAAGATCAATACATATTCAAGAGTTGGAAAAGAAGCCACCTGTTGTGAGAAGCCATGATGTCACATGCAATGCACCCTAGGAAGAGAAGAAATTATTGGCAGTTTTGCAATCTACCAGATACTGGAATCAAGACAAATAGGATACAAAAAATTGGAGATGAAGAATACAGAAAATGACTTAGACTAGTATTGATCAAACGGGAAGAAGACATATGACTCAAAAATGTGCAAAAAATACAGTAATTTGCATGTTGATTGGGGGAATATTGATAATGTGTTTAAGAGAGAAAAATAACAGAAGACATGGTATTGAGCAGAAATGAGAGTCTAGATTTATTGCAAAAATGGATAGATTTGCTATGAAAAAGAACTTGGATAATTCATCCAACTCAACAGCAGAGAAAGAAGATGCTCTAAGAAAGGATACAGAAAGAGGAATAGATATAGTGGTGGGAGTTTTAGGATATAATCTTTTAATTGCTTTTTCCTTCTCACTGAATTATTACATATTCTGTCGATAGAATGTGAGATTGGAAGAGGATATGTTGGTGGTTTGAGAATACAGTAGAAATAGTCATCAAGGGAAGGGAGAGAGAGTAAGAAGACCAGGGAAATTTAGTATAATTACTGGCCAGAAGTAAAAGCTCACTGGAGCTTAGTGGTGAGGAATTTGGTATAAGTGCATTTAACATGGATTTAGGCTTTTCTCCAGCCTTCTTTATCTGAGCAGGATGGCATGAACGAGGTGGAATATTAGATTTAATTGTGATTGAATTTTGTTGCTCATGGCAAGCATTAGGAAGTATGAAAAAGAGCAATTGAATGTGATTTTTTTTGCAGGGAATAATTATAATGTTAGATTGTAGTGATTTGAGGGAGGAGAGAGAGATGCTATGAGGTAGGGAATATGGAAGGTAAAGAGATCAATGTTTTACAGATCTTGGTGGTGTCACAAGTAATTTTGCATTCAGGGACATAAATAGAGTAGAGTATATATTAGTGGTAATAGGAGACGGGTGCTTATGATGAAATATGATGGTATTATAATTATTGGTATTGAAAATCTCTTGTTTGTGACTAAGAGAAAGAATGGAAGAGGTGGGTTCACAAGTGCTGGAAGAGAGATGACAATAATGAAAGGTTGAGAGTATTGAGCATATCTTCTACATGGATATTGTAGTCAGAAAGAACCATGAATGAAATTGAATTGGGGAGCAGAAAGTCAGGAGCAAAGTAGGGTAGTGCCATGAGGTAATCAGATAATACCCACAAAGACAGTGATGAATGCTTTAGACCCATGGTTCAAGTTTCAAAGCCAGACAACTATCTAGAAGTTTCTTTGGAGATCAAAGGATTTTTTTCACCCTTCCAAGCCTGGTAGTACAAGGGGCACTGAAGAGAATGCATGCACCACTTGAGAGTTGCAAAGGAAGTGGTGATTGTAGGATAAAGAGATGGAAACAATTTGCAGAACAGAGATGGGAATGCAGTGGAGTAACATATAAATTCCTCTGGTATTCATCATATGCATTGAGAGGGTCAGGATATGGGAAAGAGTGAAAGAAAGGGTCAGAAAAAGGAATTTATAGGTCCAGGCAATTCTTTTGCAGTTTGGGAATAGCATCTTTTTTTCTGGTGAATGACATTAAGAATAACATTTGTCACAATAGTAAAAGCATAATAATATGTTTTAAAATAACTTAGTAATTTTCTGTTGTTTAAGACAGAAGTTTGATATGCATTCAATTTTTGCATGAAGTTTAGAATATGTACTTAGAATTGAAAAAGAATTTCTGTTAACTCTGAAATATTGTTTTTAACTAATAAAAATTTTTCTTCCAAATACTCAAATTATTTCCCAGAAAATAGATTACAGTAATGGTTTTATAAATAAAGACATGTTTTTCTTAACCTTAATATTCTTCAATAACCTTTCATATGTGACTCTAGTACTAGTACTAAATTTCTTGAATATTACTACAGAGAATTTGCATATCTAACCGAATAGAATGGTTTTATTTAATGTACTGTTCACAGAGACCAATTATTTCTATCAAATTTACAAACGATTTGTGTACTTTTTTAGGCAGTGCAAGAATCTATCCAAAGTATAAAAAGCCAATGAAACTAATAATTTCAAATGATACTATTTTGGGAATATTCTTTCTTGCTCAGAGTGGAACTGGTTTTAGGTGAAAGTATTGCTATTCATGTTACATGCCTACCCCTTCTTATTCCAGACCATCAAAAGAAGTCTCTAGATTTGATATTTGCCCATTTAACTTTTGCTAATGCCATCACAGTGATCATCGTTGAGATTCCAGAAATAATGCTGTCTTTTGAAATGAGAAACTTTATGGATGACATTGGTTGTACGGCAGTTTTATACACACACAGAGTTAGCCAGGTCTTTCTCTGTGTACAACGCCTTTTCTGAGTGTGTTTCAGGCCATTATTATCATTCCCAACAATTCTAGATGGGCATGGCTCAAACCCCAAATCTCCACATAACGTTTTGCATGCTTTTATTTTTTTCTGGATCATCAACGTGCTGATCTACATCCGGGTCATTATAATCACTGTGGCTTCTTATAACACCACTGAAATTGGACCTATTTATTCTCTGACATACTGTAGTGAAAGACAGACTGATAGGACACAGTTACCTGCCTCAGTTGTAGTGATGATATTGCGAGATATCCAATGTGTGCTCCTCATGATCTCGGTCAGTGTCTACGTGGTGATGCTCCTCGTCAGACATCACAAGTCAGTCCAGCATGTCCAGAGGGTCAGTCTCTGTCCATGAGCTTCTCCTGAAATCATGGCTACTGGTAATATCCTGGCACTGGTAAGCTGCTTTGTTTTCTTATACTGGACCATCTGCTTCCTTACCATTTATGTATCTTATAGACATAATATACAGGGAATGGAGAATGTCAATAAATTTATCTCCTCTTGTTACCCAATGACGTGTCCTTTCCTGCTGATCAAAAATAATAGCAGACTATCCTGTCTGAACTGTACCTTTGCGAAGAAGAGAAAGTCCTCTCCCAATCTATTTCTCTAAAAGGCCTGAGATAGTTCATATATTTCTCTGGCACAAAGGACATGCAATTTGAATTTCTTATCCCAAAATATTAGTAAGATAAAAGTTTGAGAAATCATTAATAATTTTTATTTTGGACATTCCTTCAGAGCATCAGGCTCATGGAATAAAACACGTAGAGGACTGTTTTACCTGAATGGGGCACTCTGTTACCTATCTGCCCATCATTTCTAAAAAGTCATATTGACATTTGTTTAAATGCTACTGTTTAAGAGTCTTCTCTAATGTGATATATCCATCAGTTCAATCACAGTAACTACATTCACTGGATTATGCTACACAGATCTTTCATTAGACCAAAAGATTTATAAATGCTCCTGTATATACTTTTGACCTGGAAGTCAATGCTTGAGGTTGCTATATGTTGTTATTTGTGTCTTTTTTAATCATAAAGAGTGATATGATATGTTACTATAACCATACTCCTCCATACACAAAGTATCTGGGGTTCCATAATCATGGATGTATTATTAATTCTCTTATTCTTTTATGAAAGCCTCACTTTTTTTTTTCTTGAGGTATGAGGGCTCTGGGATTGAACCCAGGACCTCATACATGGGAAGACAGTCCTCAGCCACAGAGCTACACCTACTCCCCTTATAGAAATCTTTTTGTTTTTTAGGAGGTACTGGGGATTGAACCTGGGACCTCATACATGTGAAGCACACATTCAACCACTGAGCTACCCCCACTTCACTCATTTTAATTTCTATATGTACAGCATTGTATCTATTTGAATAATTGGAGACTTTTTGAACTTCCATTCTGCTTTGTTTAAGGTATATGTATATATTTTTTGTCAATGTGTATTTTTCATGTTTGTAGCTTTGTCCTACCATAAACAGATATTTTATAATTCCCATGTCACAATATGACAGATTAGAAATCTTGAAATATCTTCTATAAAATAACTGAAATTCTAAATAAAATATTTTAAAATACTTTTTCATTAAGATCTAGGCTCAATCAAGTGTAAGGTGTATGATAGATGGGCCAAAAATAAATGGTAGAAGCTGATTCTGAAAGTGTAATTGCCTTCTATACATTTGCAAACCTTATCACACAGACTTTGTTTTTACTTGCTCCTTGGGCAAGAAAACACTAGGATTTGGAATCAGAAAACAGATGTTGATAGATGGGATTAAAAATCCAGGTGTATACTTTTACAAGAGAAAAAACTAATATATGAGGGAACTCAAAATTTAAACTAAAAAAGAAAAATTTACAACATGCAAATGCTAATTTAAAAAGCTGGATTATTATAAAAATTATTCCATATGCTTCTAAGGCAAAAACTTTTCATATTGATGGAAAGGATACTGAAATAATGAAAAAGATTTAAGTTAGTGTTTGCTTTGGCAGCACATATACTAAAATAGGAACAATACAGAGAAGATTAGCATGGCCCCTGTACAAAGATGACATGCAAATTCATGCAACATTCCATATATTAAAGAATAGGTGGAACATAGGGCATTTTGGGGACATTGGAATTGTCCTGCATGATATTGCAATGATGAATATAGTTCATCATACATTTTGTCAAAACCTACAAAATTGTGTGGTGCAATGTGTAAACCATAATGTAAACTATAGACCTCGGCTAGTAGCAATGCTTCAATATTTTGTTCACCAGTTGTAACAAATGTATCACACTAATGTAAGATGTTATTAGTAGGGAAAATATGAGAGGGGGTGGGAGTGGGATATATAGGAATCTTCTGTATTTTCGATGTAACTTTTCTGTAATCTAAAACTTCTTTAAAAATAAAATTTAAAAAAAGAATTAGGAAAGTTTAAGTACTGAGAATATATATAAGCCCTAAACTGTTTTTTGTGGGGTTTTTTTTTTTGTTTGTTTGTTGTTTTTTTTTGTGGCACCGGGGCTGGGGATTGAACCCAGGACCTCATATGTGGAAAGCTGATATTCAACCACTAACCCTCATTGGCTCATCTGAGTTGGTTTTCTCCTCTGTTTGCTTGTTTGTTTTTTGTGTTTTTAGGAGGCACCAGGAACTGAACCTGGACTTCCTATATGGGAAGCAGGCGCTAAACTGCTTAAGCCACATCTGCTCCCCTTTTAAATTTTTCAATTAACAGAATTACCTCAAATTATAAAGGGATGAATTACAAACAGAAACAAGCTATCCATGACTTTATGGGAAATTTAAAAACGTTTCATTCAATAATTGGTACATCTATCAGATACAAGTTTTAAGAATACATATCATTAAAAAATATAATTTAAAAATTTGAACTAAGAAATATATTAAAATATATTTCAGCTAAAATTCAGTATTGTGCATCTGTTCATACACACTTGGAACATTTTAAAAAATCGACCCTGAGTGAGGAAAGGCATAAAAATTTCTTGAGTATAAATAACATTGCTGAATTATAAATGAGATTGTGGCTGAAAGGGGTAGCCTGTGGACATAAATATCAATTGAAAGGTAACTAGAGAATAATCTAGGGTATGTATAACATAGTGCAATTGGTGGTGGGTGACGATTGGAGTTAATAGTATAAATATAAGATTTTTCTTTCACAAAGTGTTAAGAATATGGTGATATATGGAAAAATTACAACTTATATAACTTATTGATGATAGTTAACTGTAATCTTGTAATATTTTTGCAGCAATGGCAAAAAAGATATATCTATTCAAAGAAAACTATAAGGCATTATCAGAGGTTATGGGAGCTTTCCTTTTCGAGTAATGAAAACATTCTAAAATTGACTGAGGTGATGTTTCACAACAATGCAAGGTGTTGATAGTAGGGTGATGTATGGAGCCCTTTATGATGATATGTATGTTTGTTTTGTAAGCTCACAACTTTTAAAATACACTTATTGTTATGTATGCTCATGTATGAAAAACATACTACAATAAAAATTTATTAAGAAATTTCTGGGGAGCGAATGTGGCTCAAGTGATTGAGTGCCTGCTTCTCGTGAATGAGGTCCCAGGTTCATTCCCTGGTACCACCACACAAAAACAAATAACTTTTCTCAGTAACTTATTGGACAAATAAAATATAAGAAAAATGGTAAATTATGTATTTTTAAGTAATAATGAAAGACTATATAACAAAACTGAGAAATTCAACTCAACGGATATTTTTTGAATTGTGATCCCCTTCAAAGGCATTCTAAAGGCCTCTGAATGCAAACTTATTTGTAAATTGGGTCTTTGAAGATGTTACTAGTTATGATGAGGTTAATTGGATTAAAGACCCTAATCAAATAGGGCTATTGTATTTATAAGGAGGTGTAATTTGAAAAGACAGATGACTGATGCAGAGACAGTGAGAGAGATGACCATGTTATGGAAGCAGTGATTGAATTATGGATTGCCAACCACTGCCAGAAACCCTACAAGTTTCAGAGTAAGCTCAGCCCTGTAGAAACTTAATTTGGTTTCACAGCCTCCAGAAATGTGAAATAATATATTCCTGTTTTTAAGTCAACTAGTCTGTGGTACTTTGTTACAGTATCACTGGCAATCCAAGACAAGAGGTACATATAGGACAATTTATTACCTTAAAAAGTTGTATGATATAATTGAAGAAAGCTGAAATGTTACTCATATGGCATCCAAATTAAAAAGATATGAGAAAAAAATACTAAAAAAGAAAGCATAAATGAGTAAATACATAATATGAAATGAAAAATAAATGACACAAAATATTAAGGAAAATAAAAGTGAGCCTAAAGGTCTCACTGTGACTAACACTGTTGAATAAGTGATATCCAAGATTGAGCAAATTAAAATAGACATAATTATATAAAACTAAGGAAAAATAATTCCAGAATCAATCACTAAAGTAATCATACAAGTAGTTAAAGCTGTATAAATATGACATCTCTGCTTTGGGTGATATTGGAAAAAATAATCTAAACAAGACTATCACTAAACCAAATTAGAAAAACTGGATAAAATATTAAACAGCTTGTTTGAAAGCAGGGAAGAATTAAGGGGCCAACATTTGGTAGAAGTAAATTATGAGGAGTATGTCCCACATATGGCGCCATGTTTCTCTTAATTATGTTTTCCAGTCACTGCAGAGATGATGGAGAGGCTGAGAAGCTTTGCAGAGCTTTTAACCATCCCACAAAGCCAAGAAACCAAAGCACAGTTCAGAGCTTGTGCAGACTGTGTGGACCCTCATGATATACACATGCAGGTTATTAACTAGCCTTCCCAAGGACTGAAAGCAAGCTTTGACTCATAAGTCTCCTAAACAGGATTAAGTAGATGCAAGATCACTAACACCCCTCATCAGATACTAAAAGTAAAGTTAATGCCTCTATAAACAAATATAACATTATCCTAGGACTCTGATGAACTCCACAGCATTTTATTTACCATATTCACACAAAATTTAACTAAAAAGGCAAGGTAAGGTCACCAGTGAAGCAGAGAAATAAACAGAGGGGGGATCCAGATAATGCACACATCATTTATAGTTATCAATATAACTACATTAAATATGTGGGATAGAAGAAAAAGTACATAAAATGAGCTGTGTCAGAATATTGGAAATGAAAGAAACTCAAATTAAAATCTCTTACTAAAAAATACATCAAACAAACTTTAAAATTCAGTGAAAAGAAATAACTAATTAAAAAATAAGTGAATACATTGATTGGTCAAACAATATACCCAGAGTGAATCACAGGGAGAAATAAAAGATGTAAAAGACAGGAAAGAGTGTATGTGGGAGAAGGAAATCATGAGGGGTTCCAATGTATTATAAGTGTAATCCCAGAAGGAGAGCAGAGAAATAGTGTGGACTAAGTTTTATGTGAAGGGACAAGAAATAATTTAAATTTGTGAGAGCATTAAGCAACAGAGTCCAATGAATCCCAAGTAGGATAAATTTTAAAAGCCTTACACCAAAATATATAATAATATAATGAAACCTCAAACAATAAAAATACCTGAAAAGCTGCCAGAAAAACATTCAAATTACTTCAAAAGATCAAAAATTAGATTAAGAAATAACTCCTCAGCAGAAACTAGAGTAGAAATGAGGTCTTCAAAATACTAAATAAGAACCTACTCCCCCTGACTATTATGCTATAGATAAGAATCAGAGTTAAAGACGTATTCAGACTGAAGAGAAAAAACTGAGACAAATTGTCAACAGCAGATATACATGAAGGGTGATTCCATGCAAAAGGAAAATGATCTCAGAAGTCTGGGTAGAAATAAGAATGAAAAGCACTGAAAAAGATAAATATATGGACAAATCTAAATAAATACCTGCCTGTAACAACAATAATTCTCTATTGAGGTGTTTCACATATATGAAAATAAAATACCCAATAAGAATATCATATAATTGGCATGGGATAGCACAATACCAACTAAAGATTTCTAAAGACTTTAAATATTTGAGAAAGAAAAAAAATGATTTTATTAGCTTTTACAAGCCGAAGATATATTTTATAATCACTAGGATATGGACTAAATGAATAGTAAAACATTATTTAAAAAAAACAGGCTAATAAAAGAGAAAATATAATTTAAAAATAATCCAGAGTGGCATCATCAACATGGCAATGTAAAACATCCCCTGGAAAATACTTCCCACAGAATCAAGTAATAAAGGACAAATCCTACTTGCTTGGCACTCTGAAAGCAGAAGAGACTGGAGAAGGACTTCACAACAGCTGAATTGAAGAAAAAGAAAAATAATCTCCACAATCAGGAGATTTACATCCTGGACTGACTAGTTTGGACTACCCCCCCCTCACTTGGATGCACATAACTTTGGAGTTGCACAGATGCTGCATGGCCTGGGTCCCTCTGGCTGCAGATGTAGACTATAGAGCCACTCACAGCAGCAAGACTGAATCCCACTCATATCCAGGCACAGGGACCCAAGTTTTCAGAGACCCAAGGTGAAACATAAACTCCTAAGGAGTGCTGCATACAAAAGGGCCTCCAGGGGAAAGAAAAAGAGAGAAACCACAGTGGAACTGTTGGCAAGGGGTGCATACACTCAATCTAGTATCAGTTTGCTGGACCACCTAAATGCAAAACAGACCTTTCTGGATTCATCTCATTTCTGGATTGACCCCAGCTGGTTCCCAGAGACAGGATACTCTAACAGGGAAGAAACCAGATGCAGAAAATCTTCACAAAAATGGGAGAGGAGAAAGCTGAATTGCTACAAGACAGGGCAGGTCCCAGAACTGATGAATGTAAAACAAATGGGGCACTGATTGGGGAGAGAATTTATACAAATCATAGGAGCTGGGGAGAATATTATGCACAAAAATAAACAAAACAGATCAAGAATGTCAGAAAAGGAACAGAGAAAAGGAAGCTTCCTCTGAGAGGTGAAACAATTGCACAAAAAGAAGCAATCTTAAAAATTCTATTGCATATCCAGTTCAAGAATCAGATAAAGAAGAGCTGAGAAAACTAAATAGTTATACAGGGGTTATTCCAAAGATCCAGTATAATTTAGACCAAGGGAAAAAGATGAGCCTTAACACAAAACCAAACAACATAAGCCCCAAGGCAAAAGGGATAAACTGACCTTCAGAGATAAACATATCAAAAATCAGATATCCAGACATCAGCCAAAAATTACACCCATACTAAGGAAGAGGAAGATCTTACTCAGTCAAGGGGATAAATTAAAACTTCAGAGGAGACACAGAATTTGGAACAACTAATGAAAGAATTTCAAACAAGTCTTCTAAATCAATTCAAGGAACATATGCATAAACAGAAAAAGGATTTAAAAAAAAACAAGTTGGGACCATAAAGAAGTATTTGAAAGTATAAAAAGAAACATTGAAATTATGTGGATGAAAGGCACAATGGTAGACTTACTGGTATTCCCAAAAATGCCCCTGTATTACACCTGTTTTTTCCCTCTCCCTGCCCTCAGAAATTCCAGTGGCCAATGCCTCCACATCAATGATATAATTTCTTCCATTCTTAGAATAACATAAAGTCTGTAGTAGAATACTAGTAAGTCTATTTTAGTCCATAGTTCATTTCCCAATCCTGAGGATTCTGGGATGGTGATCCCCACTCCACCTCTAATTGAGAGGGGGTTATGATACCATAGGGCTTATGGATGGGACTTGCTTGCAGTTGTAGACTCTCTTGGTTCTTTTTATGGTAGTTGTCCATCATAAACTCCATGTTAGTTGTCCTGGGTGAGACCAATGAACTGGAAAGTAGCTGTTGCAAATCCATTGAGATTCAGGGCCCAGCTCCTGGCTTGATTTTGATACTTAAGCTGGGCAATTTTAAAGACTTAGAATAAGTTGAACCAAGTATCATAGAAAACTTGTGACAAAAAATAGGCAAGACAGAGAAATTGGCCAGCAAAGTAAATTCACCAATATATTCAGATGCCTAGAAATTAGCAAAAAATTACAAGCCATACTAGGAAACAGGAAGAGATGGCCCATCCAAAAGAACTAAACAAATATTCTGAAGAGAAGCAGGATTTAAGACAATCAGTGATAATCACAAAACTCTCTTAAATCACTTCAAAGAATTGAAAGAAAACATTACTAAAGAAATAAAGGATATTAAGAAGACACTGGGTGAATATAAAGAACAATTTGAAAGCCTGCAAAGAAAAGTAACAAATCTTATGGGAATGAAGGCACAATGGATGAGGCAAAAAATAATTAGAGGCACATAAGAGCAGGTGTGAATTGCTCAAAGACAAAATTAGTGATTTTGAAGATAAAACATCTGAACTGGAAAAGACAGGACAACAGAAAGAAAAGTGGAAAAAACTGGAACAGTATCTCAGGGAATTGAATGACAATTCAAAATCCACAAACATTGGCATTATCAGTGTCTCAGAAGGAGAAGAGAATGAAAAGGGGCCAAAAGACTTTGAGGAAATATTGACTGAAAACTTTTAAACTCTTATAAGACATAAATGTCAATATCCAAGAAGGACAATGCACCCCAAACAGAATAAATCCAAATAGACCTAACCTGAGACACCTACTATTCAGAATGACAAATATCAGAGATAAAGAGAGGATTGTGAAAGCAGCAAGAGAAAAGCAAAGAATCACTACAAGGGAAACTTGATAATATTAAGTGCCGACCTCTCATCAGAAACCATGGAGGAGAGAAGAAAGTGGATTGATGTATTTAAGGTACTGAAAGAGTAAAACTGCCAACTAATAATTCATTTGTCAAAATTGACCTTCAAAAATGAGGGTGACTTCAAAGTCTTCACAGACAAAAACTTATAGAATATGTTACCAAAATACCAGAATTACATAAGATACTAAAGAGAGTGCTGCAGCCTAAAAGGAAAAAAAAACAAGGGCAGGAGACGTGGAGAAGAGTGTAAAAATGAAGATTATTAAGAAGGATAAACTAAAGGGTAAGAAGACAGACTATATGACAACATGACGATGGAAAGCTGAAGCACAAAATGGATGAAGTATGCATTGCCTTTACAATAATAACATTGAATGTCAATGGCTTAAACTCCCCAATCAAAAGACATACACTGATAGAATGGATAAAAAAATATGAGCCATCTATATGTTGTCTACAAGAGACCCACCTCAGGTGTAAGGACACAACCAGGTAAAAAGTGAAAGGGTGAAAAAAGATATTCCGTGTAACCAAAAAAGAGCTGGAGTAGCAATACTAATATTGGACTAAATAGATTTTGAATTTGAAACTTATATAAGGGATGAAGGAGGTCATTATATATTAATGAAAGGGGCAATTCACCAAGAAGAAATAACTGTACTAAATATTTACGCACCTAACCTGAGGCCCCAAGATACATGAGGCACACACAGGCAAAACTGAAGGGAGAAATAAACATCTATATCACAGACAAGCAAAAACTGATAGACTATGTTACCAAAGACCAAAATTACAGGACATATTAAGGGGATTGCTGAAACCTGAAGGGAAAAAACAATGGTGAGAGATCTGGAGAGGAGTGTTGAGATGAAGATTATTAGGAAATGTAAACTAAAGGAAAAGAAGACAGACAATAGAATGATATGACAACAGAGAGCTGAGGGACAAAATGGATGAAGTAAAGCCTTTACAGTAATAATATTGAATTTTAATGGATTCAACTCCCCAATCAGATGACATAGACTGGATAAAAAAATATGAGACCTCTATATATTGTCTACAAGTGACCTACCTCAAACATAAGGACACAACTGGGTTAAAAGGGAATGGTTAGAAAAAGGTATTCCATGCAAATAGTAACCACAAAAAGAGCTGAAATAGTGATACTAATATAAGAGAAAATAGATTTCAAATGCAAAACTGTTATAAGGGATGAAAAATGTCATTATATATTAATAAAAGGGGCAATTCTCCAAGAAGAAATAACTATACTAAATATTTATGCAACTAACCTGATTTCCCCAAGATACACAAGGCACATACTGGCAAAACTAAAGGGAGAAATAGATGTCTATACAGTAATAGTTGGAGGCTTGAGTATACCACTCTCAGTATTGGGTAGAACATTTGGACATAGGGTTAAGAAACAGAGAGATTGAATAATATGATAAATTAACTAGACCTAACAGATTTTTACAGAGAACTGCACCCCAAATACCAGGACATTCTTTCTTTTCAAGTGCTCATGTTTCCTTCTCCAAGATAGACTATATGTTTGGTCACAAGACAAATCTTAATACATTAAAAAAGACTGAAATTTACAAAACACTTTCTCTGATTATAATGGAATGAAGCTGGAAATCAATTGGATACAAAAATGGAAAATTCATAAGTATATGGAGATGAAACAACACACTCTTAAATAATCAGTAGATCAAAGAAGAAATTGCAAGAGAATTCAGTAAATATCTTGAGACAAATGAAAATGAGAACAGAACATATCAAAACCTATGAGACACTGCAAAGGCTTACATTAAATAGAAAGAAAGAGCTAAAATTGAAGATCAAACTGCAGAATAGAGGGACTAGAAAAAGAACAATAAACTAATCCCAAACCAAGCTGAAGGAAAGAAATAATAAAGATCAGAGCAGAAATAAATGAAACTGAGAAGAAAAAATTAGAATCAACAAAACCAAAAGTTGGCTCTTTCAGAAAATTAACAAAATTGACAAAACCTTAGCTAGACTGACAATGAAAAAAAGGAGAGGATGCAAATAAATAAAATCAGAAATGAAAGGGGGGCATTACCACTGACCCAGCAGAAATAAAAGAGATGATAAGAGGATACTATGAACAACTGTATGCCAAAAACTCGACAATGTAGAGGAGATGGACAGATTCCTAGAAACACACAAACCACAAGACTGACCCAAGAAGAAACAGAAGGCCTCAACAAACCAATCACAAGTGAAGAGATTGAAATAGTCATCAAAAACCTCCCAAACATGACAAGTGTGTGACCAATAGCTTCACAGGTGAATTTTACTTCACAGGTGAATCATTCAAAGACGGCCTAATACTGATCTTGCTCAAGCTCTTCCAAAAAGTTGAACAAGAAATAGTTCTACCAAACTCATTCTATGAAGCCAATATAACTCTGTTACCAAAACCAGATAAATATATTATGAAAAAGAACATTAAACACCAATATCTCTCATAAATATAGATGCAAAAATCCTCAGCAAAATACTTGCAAACAAAATCCAAAAGCACATTAAAAGAATTATACAACATGATCAAGTGGGTTTTATCCCAGGTATGTGAGAAAGGTTCAGCACAAGAAAATCAATTATTGTAAAAAATCACATTGATAAATTGAAGAAGAAAAATCACACGATCTTCTTGATTGATGTAGAATAGGCATTTGACAAAATACAACACACTCTCTTGATAAAAACACTCCAAAAGATAGGAATAGAAAGAAGCTTTCTCAATATGGTAAAGTGCATCTATGAAAAACTTACAGCTAGCATTGTACTCAACAGTGAAAGATTGAAAGTTTTCCCGCTGTGGTCAGGAACAAGAAAAGGATGCCCACTGTCACCATTATTACTCAATATTGTGCTAGAAGTTCTAGCTGGAGCAATTAGGCTGTGCAAAGAAATAAAAGGCACCCAAATAAGAAAGGAAGAAATGAAACTTTCACTATTTGCTGATGATAAGATCCTATATCTAGAAAATTCAGAAAAAAATCCACAACAAAGCTACTAGAATTACTAGAGTTCAGCAAAGTGGTGGCATATAAGATTAATACACAAAAATCAGTAGCATTTCTATACACTACTGATGTGTATTCTGAGGAGGAAATAGAAAAATTCCATTTATAAGAGTGACTAAATCAAATATTTAGGAATAACCTTAGCCAAGGACATAAAGGACCTGTATTCAGAAAACTACAAAGAATTGCTAAAAGAAACCAAAGAAGACTTAAATTAATGGAAGGACATTCTGTTTTCATGGATTTGAATACTAAATATCATTAAGATGTCAATTTTACCCAAATTGATTTACAGATTCAACACAATCCCAATAAAAATCCCAACAGCCTTTTTTTTTTTTTGCAGAAATTGAAAAGCCAATAATCAAATTTATTTGAAAGGATAAATGGCCCTGAATAGCCAAAAATGTCTTTAAAAAGAAAAACAAAGTTGAGGACTCTCATTTCCTGATGTTAAAACATATTACTTGGCTACAGCAGTAAAAACAGCATGGTAATGGCATAAGGACAGACAGATTGACCATTGGAATAGAATCAAGAACCCAGAAATTGACCCTCACATCAGGCTTTGACAAGACTCTTAAGCCCACCCAGCTGGGCCAGAACAGTCTATTCAACAAATAGTGCTGGGAGAACTGAATAGCCATATCCAAAGGAAAGAAAGAAACTCCCTATTTCACATCTTATACAAAAATTAACTCAAAATGGATCAAGGATTTAAATACAAAAACAACAACCATAAAACTCCTAGAAGAAAATGTACGAAAACCTCTTCAAGATCTTGTGGTAGATGGTGATTTCTTAAATCTTACACCCAAAGCACAAGCAACAAAAGAAAAAGTAGATAAATGGGACCACCTGAAAAGTCAACACTTTTGTATCTCAAAGGATTTTGTCAAAAGGGTGAAAAGGCTGCTAACTCAATGGGAGAAAATATTTGGCAATCACATATCTCATAAGGGTTTAATATCCATGATATATAAAGAGATCATACAACTCAACAATAAAAAGACAAACTATCTGATTTTAAAATGGGCAAAAGACTTGGAAAGACAACTGTCCAAGGAAGAAACACAAATGATGAAGAAACACATGAAAAACTGTTCAACATCATTTGCAATTAGGGAAATGCAAATCAAAACTACAATGAGATATCATTTCACACTTATTAGACTGGCTGCTATTAAAAAGTCAGAAAACTGTAAATGTTTGAGAGGATGTGGAGAGATAGGAATGCTTATTCATTGTTGGTGGGAATGTAGAATTGTACAGCCAGTGTACAATTGTGAAAGACTGTTTGGCAGTTCCTAAGGAAGTTGAATATAGACTTGCCATGGAACCCAGCAACACCATTGCTAGGTATATGCTCAGAAGTTCTGAGAGCAGTGACACAAATAGACATCTGTACACTGATGTTCATAGCAGCATTATTCATGATAGTCAAATGTTGTAAACAACCTAGGTGTCCATCAACTAATGAATGGGTAAAAAAATCATGGAGTATACACACAATGGAATATTATGCACTGGTAAGAAGAAATGAAGCCATGAAGCAAATGACAACATGGATGAACCTGGAGGACATTATGTTGAGTGAAGCAAGCCAGAAACAAAAGGGCAAATACTGTATGATTGTCCTATTATGAACTAAATATATTATGTGAAATAGAAATGAATTGTTTTAATTATGAATATGTGTAAAATTGAATATATGTCAATTTTTCTTTTAAACTGAATAAATGCAAGTTAGTACTACAATATGTGAATATCAGACCTAAAAAACTACATTATACTAAGTGAAGGAGACAAGGCACAGAGACTACATATTGTATGATTACATTTATATAAAATGTAAATATAAATCAATATATAAAGATGAAATTAGATTAGTGGCTATGTAGACCTGAATAAGGAATGCTAAGGGGTGTGGGGCCTTTCTTCGGGGGGCAATGAAATAATTCTAAAAATTTTTGAGGATGAATGCACAATATTGTGACTATACTAAAAGCCACTGATTATATACTTTGTGTAGATAGATATGGTATCTCTCTGTCTTTGGATAGATCATATGGTATATGAATATATCTCAATAAAACTGCTCAACAAACAAATAAACAGGAATAGCCAGAAATAGCAGCTATGTTCAGCAGGGGAACCAGAGACATTGAGAGGTGAGGAATTTTCTTGTTTGTTTGTCTGGTTTTTTTTTTTTAATTATTATTGAAATAATGAAAATGCTTTAGTGATGATTGAAGTGATGATGCACAACTATGTGATTATGCCAAATGCCATTGATTGTATACTTTGAATAAATTGTATGTTTTATTAATATGTATCAATAAAATTGATTTGTTTAAAATATGTAAATACAAATATACTAGTGAGAAGGAAGCAGAATAGCCACTATGTATGGCAGGGGAATCATAGAGATTGAGAGATTGTGCATTTTGTTTACTTTTTGTTTTTTTCTTCTTATTATAATTAGAATAACTGAAATGCTCTTAAAATGATTAAAGTGATGAATGCCCAACTATGTGATTATACTAAATATCACTGATTGTGCAATTGGGATAGATGAATTCTTTATTAATAAGTGTCAATAAAATTGATTTGTTAAAAGAAAAATGAGGGAGAGTTCAAAATACCCACAGATTAACAAATTGAATGAATTTTCAACAAGGGTCTTGCTCTTCAAGAAATACTAATGGGACCCCTGCAGGTTGAAAGAAGAAAACAGGAGAGAGAAGGGTGGAAAAGAGTGTGGAAGGAAGATTATTGGTCAGAGTAACAAGAAGGATAAAAAGAGAAATAAATATAAAATATTACATATATAAGCCTAAAGAAAAATTGGCTAAAGTAAGTAGTACATTTACAGTAATAACATTGAATCTCAATAGATTAAACTCTCCAATCACAAAACACAGATTGGCATAATGGATAAGGAAACATGAACGATGTATATGCTTAGACTCAGGGACACAAAAAGGTTGCAAGTGAAAAATTCATAAATGATTTTACACACAAACAGTAACCAAAAAAGTGCAAGAATGGCTATACTAGTATCAAACAGAATAGAATTTAAATGCAAAACTGTTGTAAGAGACAAAGAAAGACACTATATATTAATAAAATAGGTACATTGTGAAGAATAAAAAACAATCATAAATATTTACACACCAAACTAGGGAACCCCAAAACATTTGAGGCAAATCCTGGCAAAATTGATGGGAGAAATAGATACCTCTATGATCATAGAGGGGGAATTAAATTTACCATTATCATCATTAGATGGAACATCTTGACAGAGACTCATTAAAGAACCAGATACCTTGAATAATACATTAGAAGAAGTATACTTATACTTAAAACAATACTTTAGAGGAAGTAGACTTAAATAATACTCTAGAGGAAGTAGACTTAATGGACTTATAGAGAACATTACACCCCAAAGTATCAGTATGTACATTCTTCTTAGTTCTCATGGATCATTCTCCAATATCGACCAAATGCTAGGTCATAGAACAAGTCTTAATGATTAAAAAGATCAGAATTATACAAAGCACTTTCTCTGACCACAATGGAATAAAGAACAAATATATGGAAGTTAAACAACACATTCTTAAATAACCAAGGTAAAGGAGGAAATTGGCAGAGAAATCAGTAACTACCTTGAAGTAAATCAAAATGGGAACACAACATATCAGCTACATCAATGCTGAAAGGGAAATTTATAGCTCTGAATGTCTACATTAAAAAAGAAGAAAGAGCTAAAATCTAC
>JAQZBX010028623.1:0-27721 GCA_029593785.1 Cabassous unicinctus
TATTGTAAAAAGCCTCTTAATGACTATGCATTTTTTTTTAACAAAAACAACAAAAAACATATATTCTTTTAAAAATATTTCTCCTTAACGTTTCTCCTTAGCCTTACCCTGGAACTTTCATTTTCATCTCTTTCTTGTCACCTATATTGAGGTCATTGCAGATTTAGGACACAGTAGCAAAGAGACGGGGTGCTGCCAGCGGAGGCCCTTTAGCTAAGCACTGGGGCCAGCCCGCTCAAGGCAGCCCTGTGATGCCCATCTTACGATCTGAGCTGAGTCTTCAATGGTCTCGGTACTTTTGCAAACTCTCTCTCATGAACTCCAACTAGTGTAACCTAAAAGAGTGATGTAACTGCTACAATAATAAATACCACCTCCTGAAAACCATCCTTGGGCCAGGTACTTCATATTAAATTACCGTATTGAATCCTGAATATTATATACATAGAAATTAATGCTAGGGGAGTAAATTCCTTGCTGAAGTTCACAAAATCGGTGAGTGCCTGAGTAGAGATAGCATGGTCTCTCTGACTCTAAAGCCATGTTCTTGCTACAATATCCTATAATGCCTCCTTAGAGAAGCAGTTCATTCATTTATAAGGAGAAGCATATCTAGAAAGTGGATTGGGTGAGATGCTTACATTTGTGGATCAGCACATTCTCTCCCTTTGGTTGTATATACAGAAAGCGAAATTATAATCAGAATATACTTTAGTGAGCCAGGAATCAGTGTGGAGCAGGGATTGTGTGACTCAAATATGTAATGGCACCAGCCTAGGTTCATCTGAGGTATCCCTTTGGCAGTTATGGTATTCCTAACACAGAGACTCCATCCATCCATTCCGGAAGCCTGGGTTCCGGGCATCCATCTCCTGTCCTTCAGGCACTGAGGTAGGGACAAGAGACAGAATAATGACCAAGCCACTGCTCCTGCCCTCAAATAACTGCAAATGCATCCAGTTCAGTGTGATCTCTATAAGGAGTTTGGGTTACACATAGGAAACACAGCAAAGCAAACTATGAAATCAGAGACCTTCTTTCCCAAGTGTGGTATAGATTGTATCCTGAACACTGAGTATTGCATAAGCTGGTGAAGGGGGTTGGAAGACAGTACGTGAGAAAAGACACTCAAGCCTGAGGGAACAGGGTAATCAAAGGCCTTTACACAAAACAAAGCAAAAACAAAACACAGTGCTTTTGTGGAGCTCAACACCAGGGCTCACATGTAGAATAAAAGAGACAGTGGTGGCTATAAAAACAAGCAGGCACCAGCAGATGACATGCTGTGCGTGGTGCCAAGCATTTAGATATCACCCTAAATGACAGTGTGAGGCAAGGTGTGACCTCATTCCTCCTATGCTCTGGCTGCAGGGTGGAGAATGAACTGAAGATAGAGCCACCGCTCCTGAGGCACGGGGCATGGCAACCTGAACTAAGGAAAGAGAGATGAGGACATAGAGAGGTGGGGAAAGATGTGATGATTGATTAGCTGTAGCAGATGAGAAAAGACAGGGACAAGGATGCTCCCCAGGTATCTAGATTCCTGTATGTGCTGAGACAGAGAATACATGACATGGAAGAAATGGGGTTTTGTTTGTTTTCTTTTGTAGAATGGGAGTTGGTCATTGTGACAGTTTGAGATTATTTATTTGGGATTCATAAATAATCTCAAACTGCCACAGTCATATTTTCCATGAAATGCCTGGGTGATATCTACGAGAAAATGTCTATGGAGAGATTTAAAGTTAGAACCTAGGAGAAATATCTGGGCTGAAAGAAATATTGGAGGGAAGGAAAAATCAACATGTAGATGGTAATTTAAGGCTCTAGAGAGCATGAGGTTACCAAGGGAAGAATGCTTTTCTGAGGGACAACCAGTGAATGGTCTGAGCCAATGAGAAACTAAAAGGTGAATGACAGGTCACAACCCAAGAGCTAGGAGGAAAGCCTAGTGTATTTGTCATCGAAACCCAAAGGTCAACAATCTCGAAGACTTCAAAGCGGTCAAGAATGTCCACCATACTATTAATAGAAACACGGAATTGGTCAGGGATCATGATGAGAGCAGGCTCAGCAACTTTGACAGAGCAGAAGTTGAATTGACAAGGATGAGAATGACTGATGACTAAGGAAGTGATGATAAATTGCCAACCCTTTCCTCTCATACTCCTTAGACTTTAAGTTTCCATTTCTTAATTTTTTTTAGACATGTTAACACCATTTACTGTTGTGCTACCTAACCTTTCCCTTGTGGTATGTGTAGAAAATAATATGTGTACAGCACACTGTGGTTAACAGGTGGGAATCACATGCAGCTGGCACCAACAGGTGTCTAGGATTCTTGATACTCCAGGCTTCACTCAGGTGCCCAAGGCTATTTTTCTGCTATTTCTGAAATAGACCATCAAAATCAGGCTTGTCTTCTTATAATGATTTCTAATGTCACATTAAGACATGAACATAAAAGATGAGTTAGCTAAGCCTGAGGTTCAAGCTAAGAGGTCACAGAAGAGGCTCAGAAGTTTGGAGATATAAGTTATCAGCATCAGAACAGCAGCCTAGAAATTTAGAAGTCAATGCAAAAGTGGGAATAGCCATCTGGATCTTTAGGACAAACAAAGATCCAGTTCTAAGCATTGTTCTCTGGTCTCAAGGAGAAACAATCACTTTCTAAAGCTGAGAGCAAGGCACAATCACATAAGTCCCATAACAGTAAATTTATAAATTTGAGACTTTTTAAAAAGGATTTCTATAAGCGCTTCCATAATTTCATTCCATGTACGATTGACCCAAACTAGATGACTTTCAGAGGATATTGTTTTAAGAAACTTTGTTCCTTGCCTCATCCACTGGCACTCAAAGAATTATTCTATATGTTAGCTTAAGACTCGTGTGCCATTCGACAGACATGAAACTACATGTCTAAGACTTGTATTCGAGCTTATATTGGTGAGTCATTGGTTGTATTATTCTTTATGCTGATTCAAAATTACCTTGTTACGGTTGTCACAGCATTCTCCAAGAGAACCCCTCAATTGAAAAAAAAAAAAAAAAATGAGACTTGGAGGGAAAATGTGCCCAAACCAAGGGAGAAGATCAAACTTCAACTCTGCCTGCACTCAGAGAGGCCAGACTTTAGCCCACTGCTGAGTTATGGAGACCCTTTCGTTTTTGCCTCCTCTAATCAGAGAACACTTAAAAAAGAAAAAACTAATTAACTGATTGCATGATCAGAAAAACAGCAAGGATGATAATTAAGGGCAACCTAATAGCGCTTTTTTCTTCACATCCTGTCAGGTAATGGAAAACTAGATTGTTAAGGTTCTACGGAAAAAGTGTGACACTCGGTTTTCGGTTTTATGCAGTGTCTGACAGTCGATGAATTGCAAAAAGGCTCTTCCTTAGCTGTGTTAAAACTTGTTATAAGGAGTTAGAGTAGTGAGTTTTTCCCTCTTTACACCTAAACACTAAACATGAATATAATAAATGTGGTTGTTACTGCCTCCGTTCCTTTTGTGACTCATTTCACACAGACCACCTATTTCTATTTTCTGAATATTCCATAAACTTTTCCATTCTTCCTAAAGCTTTTTTGCTATTTGTTTGCTTGTTCATTCCTCAAATATTTGAGTCCTCACTGTGTGTGAGACGCTGGGTGTTTTAGTTTCCTTGTTGCTAAAACAAATACCATGCAATAGGTTGGCTTTTTTAAAAAAGGGAATTTATTGACTCATGGTTTTGAGGATAGGAGAAATCCAAATTCAAGGCATTATCAAGGTGATGCTCTCTCCCAGAAGACTGTGGCACTCGGGGACTGGTTGTTGACAATCCTTGATTTTTGGTTTTTCTGTCACATGGCAGTGCACATGGCGGCCTCTCCTGGCTTCTCCCTTCTCTGCTGGGTTCCTTTGATATTCAGCTTCTGGCTGCTCCCTCTGGCTTTCTCTCTTCTCTTCCTCTCCTATAAGGCTTGCAGTAATAGGATTAAGACTCATCCTGAGTCAATTGGGCCATACCGTAACTTAAGCAACCTCATCAAAGGTCCTATAAATAATAGGTTCACACCCGCAGGAATGGATTAAGTTTAAGAACATGTTTTTCTAGGGTACACATCTCCAAGCCACCATAGTGGACCAGGCACTAGGGAGAGAAAAATAAACAACTAAGTTCTCTACTCTAGTGGAACTTGTGATCTAATGGGGGAGTTGGACATAAATCAATTAATTAAACCAATTAATAAATATTTACAAGTTGAACTGAAGTTTATTTAGAAAAGAAGGGAGTTAATAGAAGACCCTGCTCCAGATGAAGGCCAGAGAAGTGAGGAAGGAGAAAATCACACTTGAGCTAAGATACGATAGATTAGCAGGAGTGAACTTCATGTAAGTGTTGATGGAGAGGGGAATGGAACGCATTCCATTGGGTAGGAAAAGCATTCAGGGCTACTAAGATACAGAAAGCCCAGACCAAAGTGATACCAAGTGAGTGTGGAAAAGTAAGCAGGGAACAGAGAGTGTCGTGTCAAAAAATCATGTTAAGGATTTTTCCCATCAACATAAGAACAGTTAGGAATACACTGAAGGCTTTTAAGATTGGAGGCAGTAATGAATGGGAGAGTTACCTGGCAACATGGTAATGGGTTGAACTTAAGAACATAAGTGAGAGATAGTACAAGGATGACCCCTGGTTTTAGCCTTCTACAGCTGGATGGATGATGATGCCAACCACTGAACTAAGAAGCATTTGCACAGAACCATATGTAAAGGGAAAGATCATCAATCCAGGCTTGGACATGTTGAGTTTGTGATGTGTTTGAGACATCTAAGCAGAGATGCCAAATAGGCAGTTGTATGTATAGGTTTAGAGTTTAGAGAAGAGGGCTGGCTGGCTGGAGATATGAATGTGGAAGTTCAATTTAATTCTTAATTCTTTATTTAGTTCTTACCATGTGCCATCTACTGTTCTGGGCACTTGAGATAAGTCAGTGAATAAAACAGTCAAAATTCCCTGTCCTCTTTGGGCTTTGGTCCTATAAAGGTATTTGAATTTGCACAATATTGGAAGCTAGAAACCTGGATGAGATTGTATAGGGTGGGAAGAAGAGATACCGGAGGCTTGAAGAAGAGCAACTTTTACTAACTGTCTTTAGGGTAACTCAAACTGTTTACTCCAAGTGAATTTTGGCTTTTGCTTCTATTACAAATAATCAACATTCTCTCTATCTCAATTTCCAACTCCCTATGAGAGAAAATATGACTGGTGTAACTAGTCAGCATCATTCGCACTAGGCCGGAATTTCATCTCTGTCTGCCTCACAGTGTTAGTCAGCCTTACAGAAAGTCCCTCTCCTTGGTCAGGTCTCTAGCCCAGTCAGCTTTAAGAAGATGACAGAGTCACTTGGTACCATATGGCAATTCGTATGGAAGGAACACTCTCCTCAGGGGGCATACAAATGGCAGACATTCTGAGGGCTTACCTGGATGCTACATGGATGTTTTATCTGTTCACTTAGTGAATCACCAGAATTCAACAGTTTAGGCATAGCTAACACAAAAGAACAGAAATAATATATTCCCTGTCCAACCACCCATTCAGGAGAAAGTAAATCTCAGCGCCTAGAACGCTGATGTGTCTATTGTAGGTGCAAAGTGAGTATTAGTGCCTGTCGCCTACCACGTCCTCTTCTCTGCACCCTACCAGTTACACCTGTTCAAATCTCTCTTGTCTTCGCCCTGTCTCTCTGCTTTGAGATATGCAAAGAAGGAAGAAAAAGGCAGGGGGAGAGAAAAGTTAGAAGGGATATTACAAATCTTTTATTTCCACAAAGTGGTCACTTGGAAAAAAAGAATTAAAGCATCTCTCTTGCTAATGAACTATGTGATTCTGGAAAAATTTCTTCCCCTCTCTCATTTTGTTTCCTCAAGTCTAATTTGAATGTCTTTGTACCTAGTGTGCCTTCTTTAATTTGAAAACATGGGTTCTAACTCTGTCTATTGCCTTATAAGATTGTTTTATACCATTGTGTTTCATGCATTTATGTTATTTTCCTGGCCCCATACACATTTAAGTGTGGATCCCTGCACTAAATTCTGTCTAAGGTCCTTTCCAGATCCAGTATTCTCATCAAGGAGAATATAGTTGGCATTGCTGGGACTGCAGTTAGGTGCACGCTCTTGTGCCCAGATCTGTTGTTGATGCCCAGTGTCCATTCCGACAGGCTGATGCTGATGCTGTATTTTTAAAATAGATTTCTAATATCTCACCTGTTCACTCTTGTGAATTTCTGCTCTGACCCCTCCCCATCCACACAAACCTCAGGCAGCATGATAGTAACCATCATAAAGGAGGTGACAGTCAACCTGTTGGTGAAAAGCTGCACCAACAATGGAACTGCACTCAGGTGCCAGGCTTGAGCACCAGAGCTAGGGGCTGCTGAGTCCCATATGAACATTGTCCTTTCAGGATAGTAAGACTTTGTCAACAGGTGCAATTTTCCCTTAACAGAAATCTATGTTGTATTAATAAATGCTGCCAGACATTCTTTTTTTTTTTTTTACTTTATTTTGTACATTTAATAATTGAAAATATAAACAATTAAAAACTAAAAAGTAAACACAAATGAATAAATACATACATTTCTTAATTAAATGTAATGGATACATATAAATTTTTTTTAAAACAAACAATATGTTACAACAATATATTTGGTTAATAGTAACACATTCATACAGTATTTGTCCTTTTGTGTTGCCAGATATTCTTGTCACTATTTTGTAAAAATGTGTGCATAGATAAAATGGACAGATAATAGTAGGGAAACAATAGATTGGAGCACATGCCTTGCCATTACTTAATTTACTCTCAGAATTCACCACTTTCCTATGATTTTTCACTTTAAATATTGAGAAGAGGGAATTATATTGTATTAGTCAGCCAAACGGGGTGCTGATGCAAAGTACCAGAAATCTGTTGGTTTTTATAAAAGTTCTTTATTTGGAGTAGAAGCTTATAGTCACAAGGCCTGAAAGAGTCCAAGTCAAGGTACCATAGAGGTACTTTCTCACCAAACACTGTTGCCATGTGTTGAAGCAAGATGGCAGGTGATGTCTGTGAGGGTTCAGCCTTCCTTCTTCCTCTTAAGGCTCCAGTCCCAGCTTCTTCCAATCTCAGCTGTAGGCTGGCATAAGGCTCATCTCTTTTCCCAGGGCTCATCTCTTTCCAGGTTCAACTGCTCTGCTGTCCTCACAAGTTCAGCTGTAAACTATCAGGCTCATCTCTCTTCCTGGGCTGCAGGATGCTCTGTGTATCTTTTCTCTGTGTGTCTACTTCTGTGTGAGAGTCTGTTTTATCAGCCCACCAAGGGAGCTGGGACTCAACACTAAGTCACACTCTAATGGCATGGTTGAATCAAAGCCCTAATCTTAACATAAGTTAATCAGACTTCTAAGTTGAATCTAATGCAGTCAGAGGATTATCAAGCCCAGAGGAACAAACCAGTTTACAAACATAATCTATCTTTTTGGAATTCATAAATAATCTCAAACTGCCATACTCCACCCTCTGAGTTCCAAAAAGACATTATAATATTCAAAAAACCTTGTTTCAGTAGCAATGCTAAGTACAAAATCCCATCACAATCAGTTTATAGAAATACAGTTTGTCTTGGGACAAAGCCCTATCTGGCTGTAGAGCTCTGAAACTTGCAAAACAATTAATCTGCTTCCAGTATACAAAGTGACAAAGGATAAACATTTGCATTACCATAAGGAGAAACTGGGAAGGAAACATGAGTCACTTGTCCCCTACAGTTCTGTAAACCTGCAAAGCATACTTCATTAGATTTCAAAGTCTGAGAGTCATTCTCAAGATGATGGTTTCTTCTCCCTGGGCCCTCATGGGGACACACCCTTTCCACAGGCTTTCCTAATGGCCATTTTCTTAGTTCCACCCTCATCAAGCATCTGGGTGGCAACCAAGCTCCAGATCTCACCCTCCAAGAACATTGGAGTGATGGCCACATCACACACACCTTTGGGGAATGTGCTCCACCTTCTCTGTAGCCAAGGGCAGCAAAACTCTCCCTGAACAGCATGCTACAATATCCACCCTCTTCAAATGCTGGGGCAAATTCACCCTCTCCATACACATGGGTGGGTTCCTCTCTGGGCTCAAGGAGATGTCTTAATTCCAGACCTCAGCTTCCATCATTTTCTTCTTAAAGCTATTTTTCCTTCCGTATCTCCCTCCTATGTCCCTTTTAGTCCAGGCTGACAGTGGTTTTGTTCATACAGCTCTCACAAAAAGCTTGTTAGTTTAGCATGCAGGAAACAGGGGTCCAAGTCATCAGACAGTAAGGCTTTCCACAAGTCTTTCCTAGATAACTGCATTTTCAATCCTGATTTACAAGTTCCAAGTTTAGCTAAATCCTTAAATGGGGCACTATTGTCTGGGGTCTTGATTTCCAGAGGCTTGGTATTTCCAGAATCAGTTTTTTATTTTGTTGTGCCCAACAATTCAGTTCTCAGCTTATCTCTTGTCTGGCATTTTACTATAAGCTGCAAGGGGAGGCCAAGCCACATTCTCCAAGTTTACTTTGGAAAGCGCCTCAGCTAACAGTCCAGGCTCACCATTTTCAAATTCTGCCTTCCATAAAACATCAAGAGTTAATCTTGCTAAGTTCTCTGCAACTTTAAAACACGGTTCACCTTTCCTCCAGTTTCCAATAATAGTTTCTTCATTTACTTCTAAGACCTTATAAAAAGTTTCTTTAGCATCCATATTCCTACCAAAAGTCTCTTCAAAGCACTCTAGGCCTTTTCTATCCAGCATCTCACAATTCCTCTGAAAAATACCCTTTACCCATTAATAAAACCATTCCAGCATTTTTGATAATTGCACATGCACAACCCCCCTTCTCAGTACCAAATTCTGTATTAGCCAAAGGGGGTGCTGATGCAAAGTACCAGAAACTTGATAAGATTGCTTAAGGGATTTTGATTGGACTAGGTCATTTCGGCGTAATTCATGTTGAGTCTCTGCCCTTTTGCTGAGTCTGATAAAAACAGAGACACAGAGAGAGAAACACAGACAGAGCTAAAGAAAGCCACCATATTTGATCCTGCCATGTGAGAGAAAAAAGTCCAATTTCACCCACAGCTGAGCTACATGGAGAGGAAAGCCCCTAAGAGGCTCAGTGAGCTGAGGCCCAGGGACAAATGAGTCATATGCCTGATAGCTTACAGCTGAACTCAGGAAGAAAGTGGAACAGCTGAGATTGATTTATAGGATGCCCCATGAGAGACAAGCCCTTTGCCAGGTTTGCCTACAGCTGCAGAGAAGCGGAGACCTAAGCAGATATCAGTGGCCATCTCACTTCACCACATGGCAGCTGACTTTGGTGAGAAAGCACCTCTTATGGTGCCTTGAGTTGGACTTTTCACAGCCTTGGAACTGTAAGCTTTTACCCCAAATAAATCCCCTTTATAAAAGCCAACACATTTCTGGTACTTTGCATTGACAGCCCTTTGGCAAACTTGAAAGCCCTTAGGCAAACTAAAACCCCACCCTTTCTTAGCCCTCTGCCAGCTTGGAGAGTGCAGAGGGGGAATCTCAGTGGCTCCCATGTCTGTATGTTAGCGAGTCCAAATCTTGAAGGAATGTGAGGAAGCTACAGCGCTGATCAGAAAGAGGCCAAGACAAGAGATGGTCCAACTTAGGTCTAAAGGGAATGGCTTAAGGGAAGCGGGAGTGGCTCAGTCAATAGAGCCCCCATTTACCATATGGGAGGCCCTGGGTCTGCTTCCCGGGGCCTCCTTGTGAGGGCAGGCTGGCCCGCGCGGCGCGAAAGGCTAATGCAGCGGGACCTCACAGCAAGGGGAAGATAAACAGACACGGAGAAGACACACAGCGAATGGACACAGCAAGCGCAAGCAGCAAGGGGGGGGGGAATAAATAAATAAATAAATAAATCTTTAAAAAAAAAATAAAGGGAATGGCTTAAGGAAGACAATACTCTCTATTAGGGAGTCTATGAATCTTGAAGGCTGGAGTGAAACTGCCATTTAAAAAAACTGAGTCACACAAACTACATGGAGACCCTACGAGCAAAGGTCTTCAGCTTCAAACAAGTCTAGACCAGACCAAATTAGAAAGCAGGCTGCTCTGAAATCTGACTAGTTGCCTAAGATAATTCTTTCCCCTAACTCTCCACCCTGGAGGAGCTAGACCCAAAAGAGAGAGGTGAGGAAGAGTGAAAGAACACACAATGGTCCTCTCCCCATTTCAAGACCATCATAACTCGGGCTGGGATAGCGGAGGAGGTGCAGGTTTAAATCAGATATGAGATTGGACTGCACTCGACTGATTTTTAATCACCGAAGGTAATCCAAAAGCTATAGGATTTATCTAAGAACAGCAGCCAATCCTTTTCTTCTTTATTCATAGTCCATCTTCCCTGTATTACTGATGTCATTGTCGGTTTCCATGTGTTCCACTTGGAGCAGCTCTGGATTTCTCACACACAGCCATATACCTATTGAATATTTTCTACTCTGATATTAACAAAAGAATGGCTTAGACTAATTCTAGGAAATGAGAAACATATCTCCATGTTATTTTGTTTGATGTTATCCCTCTTTCCATGTTGTTTTGCATAAAATATGTTGATTAACATGAATTTTCATAATGTATGTAATAAGACCTTTTTACAAAGTATGAAAAACTTAACAACTCTACAATCTACCACAAGGATGCTCAGGAATGATACTTAGAAAATGCATAATTGTTGCCTGATAAGGAATTACTTGAGGTTCAAGATTCCAGGTCCTGGAGTTCAAGATTCCAATGTGGAGATTCCAGTCCAAAATATATAGTAATGAGTGTCTTTCACAACTCAAATTTGTGGTATTTAAGCTGAGACTAATTGTTTTTTGTTTTGTTAATTTTAGAAATAAATGAGGCGTGAGGAGCCTGTCCACTGTAAGGTGCCTAGATTGTTCAAAAAACAGTCTTAGGTTTTTGCAGAGGGATACAATTTCCTTTTATTCTAATCACTATCCATAATTGTATTTTGTTCAGTGGAAATAAATAGTTTACTTTTAAATGTATTATCTTAGAAAGGCTATTAGCATAGAACGGACAATGACAGAAGACCACCAATCAACAGTACATTTTTCTTCACTGCAGCTTAACTTGAGCAGAGTGACAGAGACACCTGCACAAAACAAATATTTGTTCAGTCGTTTATTCAACAAACTTTTACCAAACACCTACTTTATGCCAGACTTTGTATATAATGACAAACAAGTAAGAAACAGTCCCTCAAGACATTTACAGTCTGCTTGGTAAGAGAGAAACATGGTGTATTAGTCAGCCAAAGGGGTGCTGATGCAAAATACCAGAAATGGGTTGGTCTTTATAAAGGGCATTTATTTGGGGTAGAAGTCCACAGTAAACAGGCCATAAAGCATAAGTTTCTTCCCTCACCAAAGTCCATTGCCATGTGTTGGAGCAAGACAGCTGCCGACGTTTGCCAGGGTTCAGGCTTCTTGGGTTCCTCTGTTCCCAGGGCTGCGTTTCTCTCCAGGTTTAGCATCTCTGTTTGCTCCACAAGGTCAGCTGTAGGCTATGAGGCTCTCTAGGCTTTGCTTCTCTCCACAAGGCCAGCTGTGAACTCTCAGGCGAATGGCTCGTCTCTATCCCAGGGCCTTCTCTCCAACCTCAAAACTCCAACATAAAAACTGCAACTCAAAAAACTGCTCCCTCTGTCCCTTGCCTTTGCCTTATATATTCGATTCCCCACCCACCAAGGGGTGGGGCTCAATGCCCTACTGACTTGGCCCAGTCAATGCCCTAATCATAACTTAATCAATCCCAGATTAACAGATCAGTTTACAAGCATGATCCAATTTATCTTTTTGGAATTCATAATTATATCAAATTGCCCAACTGCTGCACATGGTAAATAACTCTAACTTGCTGAAGGGCAGTGAAAGGGGACACAGGGCACCATGGGAATACACTGGAGAGGCCCTGAGCCAGCTCAGAAACAAAGAAAGCAAAAGTTTCCTGGAGGTGAAACCCTGTGTTCTGTCCTTAAGAATGATCAGACTTCGTTAGGTGAAAAAGAGAAGAGATGATCATTTCGCCTGAGCGGGAAGATGAGAAACATTCTGAAGGAGAGTGCAGGAGTGGGTGAGAAATTACACACAGTTCAGTGACACTGAGCAGAGTTTCCAGTTCCAAGTGGCAAAGGCATTTACTCTACCATACTTTGCATGCATATTTCCTGTTTCTATTAAATTGCCCTTTATTGCTATTAACTTGGTTTATTCTTGTGAAGCTTCCTTTCCAAACGAGTCTATGACCTCCTTGTGGTAGGAAGCATGTGTTCAACGTTTACATCCCTGAATCTTGTTGGACCTGAGAACTCATCTCTTCTGACCTCTTAATATTAAGGGACATGAGGACACTAAGGCCCAAGATATGGTGTATCTTAGCAAGTGTGATATTGATATTGCTGTCAGGGCCCAGAATGGAAACCAAGTTTTCAAGGTCCCTCAGTATTTTGTCTTCTACAGAACAGTCTTCTGGGAGCAATAAAAATACATTGTGCCATTTGTGAAGAATAAAATCTACTTTGAACAAAGAATCATCCCCAAAGAAAGATGTTTCCAGTAATGAAAAAGTAAAATGTACCTTAGACATTTTCAGCAATCTGTAGGGGAAAATGGCATCTCATTAACATTAAGAGAAAATTTGTCTCTAAAATTAAGAGTAAGATTTACAAAAGGTAATAGGAGGAATAGTTACATTTTGAATGTTTAAATAGAAACTAGCAATCATTTAAAACCATTAGGTTCATAAACATCTGTTTGCTTCTACAATGGAGAAAGATAACAGCTTTCCATAAATACACTTTAATTATTCTCATTTAACAAAGTCAAGAAAAGAATAGATATATCAGAGTCTTATAATTCAAGAAAATGAAAACTGACTGCTTTTTGTAAAACTGGATCATTAATTGATCTAATTATGGACTAATCCCATAAAAACAGTGACAGTTATCAAGAATTTGACTTTTATCAGTGTCTACTGTAATCTCTTCATGTATAAATAAATTGTCAGCTTCTACCCATGATTCCGAGAAGCTCAAGAAACTTCAGAAGAAGAGCAAATTTATTCTTGGGTTTTTTAAATTTTAAAATGAGACCAAGTTTTTTATTCAAATGACTAATAATACTCTCAAAAATATAAAACTGTTAATGGCTGCTATTACAAAACCTATATGGCCCTTAGCCAGTTCCACCAACTAATAATACTCATCTTTCACACACAGACTGTAAAGGAAATATAAAAGGAAAATATTCATCCCTATGAAATGTATCAAGAGGCTATAAAATATACCCAGGTTTCTCCAAGGCTTTCCTTAAGGATGCCTGTCTATACACTACTATTAAACAGCAACACAAAACAAACTAAAAGCCCTGAAATCTAATGGTCCTGATGGAGATGTTTCATTATCATTTGAATTTCTGCCTTAAAAATAGGGCAGGGATTGAAAAAAAATAGTAGCAAAGGGACTAGAATAGCCTAAACATTCTGAAAAAGAAGAACAAAATTGAAAGATTCAAATGACTTAATTACAAGACTTTTTCTAAAGCTATAAGAAACAAATCAGCCTGGTATTGGCAAAAGGATAGGTACATAGGTGAACGGAAAAGAAAAGAAGGCCCGGAAACAGACCGACACAAATATAGTCAACTGATTTTTGGCAAAGGTGCAAAGGCAATTCAATAGAGATAGGGTAGTATTTTCAACAAGTGGTGCTAAAATAATTAGACATCCATGTGCAAAAAAAAAGAAATTTGACACACACCCTACACCATATATAAAAATTAACTCAAAATAGATAATTGACCTAATATAAAATGCAAAACTATAAAATTTCTAGAAGAAAATATAGGAGAAAATCTGTGGATCTGGGATTTGGCAAAGAAATTTTTAGGTTTGACATCAAAAGCATGATCCAGAAAATTAAAAATTGATAAACTGAACTTTTTCAAAATTTCGATCTCTTGCTCTGCATAAGACACTGTTATAGTATGAAAATACAAACCATAGAATGGAAGGAAATATTTATAAATCGCATATCTGATAATGGACTTGTGTAAAAAAAATATAAATAACTCTTAAAAATGCAACAATAAGAAAACAACCCAATTTTTTAAATGAACAAAACATTTGAAGACACTTCACCAAAGAAGATATACAGATGGCAAATAAGCATATGAAAAGATACTCACTATCTAGACAGATACAAATTTAAAGTACAATGAAATGCCTCTACACTTTGATTAGAATGGCTAAAATAAATAAAAATTAAAACTAAAAAACTGGCAATTCCAAGTGCTGAAGAGGATTCAGAGAACTGGAATACCACATTGCTGGTGAGGATGAAAAATGGTAAAGCCACTCTGCAAAATAGTTTGGCAATTTCTACAAAATTAAGCATACAGTTACTATACATTGAATACGTTAAGACTAAAATCAAAAAGAACCACACACACTGTATTCCAACTTTGTTTTTTTCCAGCAGTATGGGTTAAAAAATCTGACACTATTTTATATGTCTACTAAGGTTAACAAGTAAGGAACTTTATTGCAGATAATGAGAGCCAGATTTCTCACTGTTAGAGAAAGAAGTTACAAATAATAAGCAAAAGGAAGATTCTAAAAGAAAAGAGAAGATGCCAGAATGAACCCTGTGGAGCTAGATTGGGGTAGGATATATCAATATGAACTCAGAAATACAAAACTAAATGTAGGTACGTGTATGAACATGAGTTAGGATATATATTTCCTAGCTCTCTCTGCTGAATAGCCTAGAAGCTGGGACATAACAGTAACATTGAGCAAACCTATTGCTTAGATTTTAGTTTCCAGTAAAAGGAATCAGTGCTCCTTTGAGAAATGGCTGACTCTAGAGCTGAGCCAGGAGAGACACAAGAAGAGATGAGCGTTTTGTAGTGCCAGAAATTAAGGAAGTGCTTAAAATAAAAAGATGGGACTTTGTCAAAAAAGTCAGGAGCCAACCTAAAAGAGATCCCAATGGCCAAAGTTGGAACAATTTGAGCAATAAAATAAATAACAACAGCATTATATTATACTATATGTAATTTATATATATATATATAAAATTATTTTCCAAATAACAAATAGCCACAAATCCATATTATATCAATAAAAATGATTGCATAAATAAATGGAGGACAAGGCACAACTCTTCCTCACAGAATAATTCCAAATTATAAATGTAGAAGGCATGAGGAAAATAGAAAATTGTCATTAGAACACTGCAATCATAATTACTACTGGCAAAAACCTAGAGATGAATGCTAAAATTAATGGGTGAAACTTTAAGGAGAAAACAGATATTTGTATGACCTCAAAGTATTACACACATACACACACATACACAGACATACACATACACACACAATTTATTATTTTGGTGGTTTTAACAAATATCCACAAATTTTGTAAACTCCTCCATCCAGGAGCCAGAGCTTAATTCTTCTCCCCTTAAGTGTATGGGCTGGAGTTAGTGATTTGTTCCAACTAATAGTATGAAACAGGAAAAAATGCAACTTTTAATTTTAAACTCTTCTATAATTTCTGGCACTGCAAAATGCTCATCTCATCTTGTGTCTCCTCTGCTCAGCTCTAGAGTCAGCCATTTCTCAAAGGAGCACTGATGCCTTTCACTGGAAACTAAAATCTAAGCACTAGGTTTGCTCAATGTTACTTTATATCCCAGCTTCCAGGCTATTCAGCAGAGAGAGCTAGGAAATATATATATGTATACTAACTCATATTCATACAAGTACCTATATTTAGTTTTGTATTTCTGAGTTCATATTGATATATCCTACTCCAATCTAGGGTTCATTCTGGCATCTTCTCTTTGATTTCGGCATCTTCCCCTTGCTTATTATTTGTAGCTTCTTTCTCTAACAGTGAGAAATCTGGCTCTCATTTCCTATAAAGTTCCTTACTTGCTAACCTTAGTATTGCAAACCTGGCAGACACCAAATTAACCAAGAGGTCAAGGTTAACATCATCAATAATAAAAAATATTTCTGTCATGCATCCCCTCATATAATGGGAAGGGGACATCAAGTACATAATATTCTTCTGAAAAATCCGTAACTTCAGTCTAATCATGAGAAAACTTCAGACAACCCCACATAGACGGACATTCTACAAAATTCCTCACCAGTACTCCTCAAAACTGTCAAGGCCATCAAAAATAAGAGAAGTCTGGAAAACCATCACCACCAAGAGGAGACTATGAAGACATGACAATGAAATACAATGGGATCCTGGATGGGATCCTGGAAAAGAAAAAGGACATTAGCGCAAACACTGGGGAAGTCCAAGTAAGTTCTGCACCTCAGTTAAAAAAGTCTCGGACCAATGTTAATTTCTTAGCTTTGGTAAGTGTTCTCTGGTTATATAAGATGCTAACTTAGGAACAAACTAGGTCAGGGGCATAAGAACTCTCTTTGCAGCACTTACGCAGGTCTAAAATTATTTTCAAATAAAACGTTTTTAAAAAGAAACAGGATAAAGATGTTCTAAAGTAAACTCTAATGACACAACTTATAAATTGGTTACTGAGTTGCCCTATGAAGCATTATACTATAAGTATGTTTTATACAATTTATATTTAAATATGCATTTTTTATCTTAAAGAGTTGAGGGCACATACCTTGTCAGGAACCAAATGCTTTTAATCACTTCATTTTTTTTTATAGAAAATCAAGTGTGACTCGTCGTTTCTTCTCCTGATTTTTATAAAACTCATCTGAAATTGGAAGAATTTCCTGTCCTGGCTAAGATAGCTGATTCCATGTTGTAAAGAATCTAAGAAATCAAAATGATGAGAAATATCACAAATGACCCACTTCACCTTGTTTACAAAAGACCATAGTTGCCATCTTTGTTCTTTATCTCATCACCATTGCAGTATCATAATTTTGCATGTATAAATGTTCAGGTGAGGCCAGATACAAAATGTGTCAGCTGAGTAGGGGAAAGGTAGACAAAACATATGAAGCTCTATGTGTTAAATTGGGGAAAATGCAAGGATCACAGAAAAAGGCCAGCCTAACTCAAGTTGGAAGCAGGTTAAAAAAAAAAGTGGGAGAAAATGTTTGATACAAAAGGAATAGCAGGTACATAATTATGGAAGTAAAAATATATCCATTACTTGAAAGTATTGTTTTGATGAGGCAATACAAGTTCAAATTCTGAGTTTGAAAAATGTGTTTAAAGCCCCATTCTGCCACTTCTAGCTGGATGACCTTGAGCAGCTGATTTAAGCTCCTTGAACCTCAGTTTCCTCATCTTTAACATTGTCTAATATACAGCTAACTATGATACCTCTATCAGAGGGTATATTTTGAGGAATAAATAATATTATGGATGCAAAGAGCTCAGCACAGTGTCTAGCATACATAATTACTAGTACTACTTCTTCTACTACTACTATTAGTTGTTGTTATCATGAGAAATCATCCTAGAGGAGATGAATTTTTGAAGAATGTGTAGAAGGAAGACAAAAAATTCAATACTGTTAGAGCATAAAGAGCTGGAAATTGGAGGATACTTAATGTCCTGATAGGATTAGAATTTATTCTATACATGACTGACAGTCCTTGAATCACTTTAAGGATCAAAGCAACATGATGGTGTTTATCTTTTAGGTGTGGTGAAAGGTGGGTTTAAAGAGGTGGAATTGGGTGGGTTTAAGGAGGTGCAGTGAGATAAAACCTGAATGACCAGGCGACCATTGAAGTTAGCAACATGGGGAATGTTGACGACTCTGGCAAGAGCGGTTTCAGTGAGGTGATGGGAGAGACCCGAGATTGGAGAAGGTGGAAGGGTGAATGGGAAGTGAGTGTAGACAAGTGATGCCAATGATGAGCATAGGCAACTCTTTAAAGAAGTAAGTTTGAAAAGGGAATGACTACACACCTATAAGGCTAAAATCCAAAAGACCGACAATTCCAAATGCTGACAACGATGTCGAACAACAGGAATTGTCATTCATTGCTGGTGGGAATGCAAAATGGTGCAGCCATTCTGGAAGACAGTTTGGCAGTTTCTTACAAATCTAAATATGAGCTTACCTTATGATCCAGCAATTGTGCTCCTAGATACTCACCCAAAGGAGCTGATAACTTGAGTCCATACAAATAACTGCAAGCAAATGTTTATAGCAACTTTTTTCATAATTGCCCCAAAGTGGAAGCCACCAAGATGGCCTTTCATAGGCGAATGGATAAACAAACTGTGGCATATTCATATAATGGATTATTATTCAATTATAGAAAGAAATGAGCCATAAAATAACATGGAGGAATCTTAAATACATACTGCTAAGTGAAAGCAGTCAGCCTGAAAATGCTACATACTGCATGATTCCAACTATATGACATTATAGATAAGGCAAAACTATAGAGACAGTAAAAAGATAAATGGTTGTCATGGTTTGGGGAGGGTGGAGGGAAGGAATGAATAGGTAGAACACAGGTCATTTTTAGGGCAATGAAACTATTCTGAATAATACACTTATGGTGGATACAAGACATTATGGATTTGAGAAAACCCATATAACTGTATACACAAATTGACATAGTGAAGGGGAAGAAATTGGAGAGGATGGAAAAGTTGAGATCGTCCCAGACTAGGTGGAGGTGAGGGACTCAAAAGCTCATATGCACTATCTTCATTTATCTCCAGTCATTTGCTGAAATCATTTTCACGTAGAGCTAACAGTTACCATGGCATGGGAATAGCTGTGGTTTTTATAGCACATTTCCTTTAAGCAATCCAAATCATAGTCAATATGCTATCTCACTTATATAGCTGGCATTTATATAAAGGAATGAAGATTCTCATGTTTCATTTAAGAGCACTGACGTCCAAAGGGATTATAAAACTGAACAAAAGTTTAAATTCATATATTCTTCCCTTTGCACTGTTTTCACTTAGACTATGCTGTCTCCTAAGTTTTCTAACCCAAGAAAGAGAGGACGTTACATGGGCATACCCTATGTATATATCCTGAATTCCCTTCAGCCAAGGTTTTTCCCTATTGCTGACTATTCATCTCAAGAACAAGAACAAAATATCTAGTTTACATAGAATTCCAATATAATTTCATCTGAAGTGTGGAGCAAAAACTGCATTTTTAAAAAGTCATAATGAACATCTTTCTGTGACTCAGTAAACTCCCTAATGGAAACAACTGTGTCTCTGTTGAATAACGCAAGAGAGAGATGTTGTAAAATAGAAGTGTTTGGAGTCTAGAAGAAAAAACCTACAAAAGCAGGCTGGATTCATTACCACTGACTCAAAGAAAACATTAATTCCATAAATGGGATTTATAAGGAAAATGTTTTCATTGAACATAACCAGGTATTCAGTTTTTGAATAGTTGCTTTTTTTTTTTCCCTTTCTAAATTATTTGAGTTGTCTACTCACTTATCCTTGGTGCAACTATTATTTACATTGTTCTACAAAGTAACCTTCTGAAGGACATGTAAAGGCTGTAAACTCTTAGGCTCTGCTTTGTAAGAGGAGCATGAAAGCAAACATGCCGTGTTCATCTCAGGGTGTCATAAGCTGGTGTAAGTGCAAACACTCTTCCTAAGTGCTCTGCTGAGTTCCCAAACCAGGAAGCACAGAAGAGCTGCACTATTCTCTGGTGTGTCAGCTTCTCCCCGAACATGGCTTTCCCCCCCCTTTACTTAGGGGGCGTGCTAGACGAAGGAATGGGAACACACCGCAATCTGTTGAGAGATGTAGAAAGGAGACACCACATGCCCTTTGTCAGCTAATGGTAGGAAATTACTTTGAACTGTTAGGGGTACCATTTTTTATGGCCTATAAGCTAATAAGAAATTAACCTGTCAATTTACATTGGTGGCTTGAGTTAATGTGCTTAAGTAGCTAAAACCCCAATTTTACTTTGAAAGCACTGATTTTATTTAAAAAAAAAATTTTTTTGTAAAAGATGGAAAACTAGTTACTAAAAACTGTTTAAATTAAAAGAAATATTTTAAAAATATACATGATATTCAATCACGTAGACTGGCTGCCTTTTGCCCCTAGAATCTCTTTATTGGCTTTAACAAGCTAGTGAGGGATGGTCTTTATATTTGTATATCAAAGTTTTATAGTAACATGGCAATATTAATAAAAACCAACATGTTTGAGCATTACTCCAGATGTGCCATCTGTTTTAACCCAGAAGCCGCGGTTGTAAAACACATGCAAAATGGCAAGACAAACTCCCTTAAGAAATAATATTTTATACGTTAGGAAGAGTCTATATTCTGAATTACCATGTCATACGTAGAAACAGCAGAGCAGCAAAACATTCTTTATAGAAGCAGAGAATATTCAGCTTTAATTTATTTACATAATAAGGAGAAGGAGCTCCTTTCTCCAGAATGAACATAAGATGGTCATTTTTCATATATGGAACAATCAAAAATATTCTTCACTTACAATAACTCACAGATCTATGTAAATTCTTCAAACTAGAACTGGACTCGATTTTAAAATAAGAATATTTTCCAAGTCTGAATCCTTTGTAACTTGTTTTCTTATAGAAAATCACACAAAAAATTACAAAAATTCTTATTTAATGTAATCCTTCAATTCAGTTATTTGTTGCCGCATTCAGAAAGGAATTGAAACTGAATAATGTTTGAATATTTTAACAGAAGAAAGCACAGGCTGAAATATGGAAGATTTAAGCGATGAGGCAGAACCGGGTATGTGTCATGCAGAGCAATTACACCCAAACTCTCTTGAGAAACACAAGTAAAGCAAAAGGCTTTCAGCCTCCCAATGTGTAATGATATCTCCACGAGACAGATGCTGAGCCACAGAATAGCACTGGGCTTAGATGATTTATATTTTTTTAAGCTCAAGGTTTGCATTTTTTTCTTTGACTCTAATTTCTTTTTTGCAAATATGCTTTTTTACCATGTGACAGTCCATTACAAAGCTATCATCTGATCTCTCTGTTGCAGTCAGGCTCCAAGCTCAGTTGAAGCTATTATAAACTCCTTCCTTTGTACTGGCCTTTACATTCTGTTTTTCAGTATAAAGAATAAAACTTGGGGTTCTCTGCCTTATGGTCCTTCCCTTCAAGGATCAAAATCTTTGAAATAAAATTTTAAATGTGTATATTTACCATTACAATTACTTTATAAGGGTTTTGTGTCAGTAGGTCTGCTTTTGTGGGATAGTATAGTGATCTCAAATTGATAGCTAGTTCTTATAATTCATGTTATTGACTCATTTACGTTAAAGTAATTTTGATCTTTGAAAACCTGTGCTTAATTGCAAAAAGGAGAAAGAATTTAGATAAAAGGTAGAATGCCATTTTGTCACATTAAAAAAAACTTTATAATGTCTTCAAAATACCAAGAAATACTTTTATCTACCCTAGTTGCCTCCCCCCCACCACCGCCCCTCCACACCCCTTTCCTCACGTACTTTTTATCCCCACCTTTCTCTTTCTTCCTGTTTTCTCTTTTGTGTCTTGGTCAGGATCGTGAGTGGGGGAAGGAGAAACCGTTAAGGGTATGGTGGTAATAGTGTGAGAATTAAAGGATTTTGCTCAACTGCACCATCGGCCTTTTTTATTTTAAACTTTTTACATATAGAAAGCGGTAGTTTGCTGAATTTGCACAAACTGATCACGGCCAGCATCTAGATCAAGAAATACTGATTGTACCCAGAAGCCCCTCCACATACTCCCTTCCAGTCATTCTCTTTCATCCCCATTCCAGGAAAACCTCACTCCTCACACTTGGCAGTACAAATTAGTGTTGCCTATTTTCTTTATGTAAATGGAATCACTCAGTATGTACTCTTTTGTGCCTGGCTTCTTTCACTTAACAGTATGTGGTGAAATTCACCCAAGTGCTTGTGTTGGCCTGTAGTTCACTCATTCAAATGTGTGAACATACCACAATTTATTTTTCCACTCTGGCTGATGGGACATTGCATAGTTTAGAGTTCAGGACTCTCAGTGCTGCTGTGCACACACCAGGACATGGCTGGGGTACACATGTGCACACACTTCTCTTAGGTGTACACCCAGGACAGTAATTGCTGGGCCTCAGGACATGTGTATGATCATCTTTAGTTGAGGCTGCTAAACTGTCAACAACAGAAAAGAGCTTTTCAGAGAGGAACTCTTCCTTCTTACAGGAGAGTCAACTCTGCCTCAGCAGTGAGATCTGATAATCTACCATTCAGCAATCTTTACTCTTTCTATTTTAACTGTCAACAGAAACTGATATTCAAGAAGAGGATTTTTAAGATCCTGAAGAACCTTCTTAGACATCAAAAAGAGCTTCTCATTTGCTTTATACTTTTACTGTCAATGATTAACTCATGCTGAATTTTAATTCATTTATTCGTAAACACTATATTTCTACTCTTTAGAAGGTGCTATAAAAGTAAATTAAAAATGTGTTCTTGACCCTAAGGAGCTGTATTAGTCAGCCAAAGGGGTGCTAATATGAAATACCAAAAATGAGTTGGTCTTTTTAAGGGGTATTTATTTAGGGTAGAAGTCCACAGTTAGCAGGCCAGAAAGTGTAAGTTTCTTCTCTCACCAAAGTCCATTGCCACGTGTTGGAGCAAGACAGCTGCCGACGTTTGCCAGGGTTCAGGCTTCTTGGGTTCCTCTCTTCCCGGGCCTGCGTTTCTCTCCGGGCTTAGCTCCTCTGGTTTCTTCACAAGGTCAGCTGTAGACTCTCAGGCGAATGGCTCACTTCTCTTCTCCTGGGGCCTTCTCTCCAACATCAAAACTCCAACATCAAAAGTGCTTCTCAAAAACTGCTGCAGCTCTGTTCTTTGTGATGCCTTTTATATTTTCTTCCCCCACCCACCAAGGGGTGGGACTCAACGCCCTACTGATGTGGCCCAGTCAACGCCCTAATCATAACTTAATCATGCCCAGATTAACAGATCAGTTTACAAGCATGATCCAATTATATTTTTGGAATTCATAATTACATCAAATTGCCCAATGGCTGCAGGAGCTTACAGGGCTTTGGAGAAATATTAGGCATGAGTATAATTAGCTCTAATACAAATTAGAATGTGATGAGTTCCATTAAAAACATATATACAAGGTAGTTATTTTTTAATACTGGTAAACTACATATGCTAAATATTATATTCTAGAATTTTTTATGAATTTTAATTTGCAATTTACCCAGCATGTCCCTTTGCAAGATTTTATAAGTCTAAACCTGTTCCTCACTTTATCAATGACAGACACCAGTACAGGTTAAATGCCACAAGAGTCTTATTGCGCTGTTTTCTGTGATATAGGGACACCAACATCCCACACCAGCTAATGTAGTCAAGTAATAAATAGATATTTAATGCTTATCTCTCTACCCTTCAGTATATACTAAAAATCCCTTCTCTTATTTCCCAATAATCTGCTGGAGAAACACCTGTCATGAGAAACATCTGCCATCTGAGCAGTACAATTATTTTTTCAACACATGTTTGTTAAGTGCTTATTATGTGTCAAGTCTTGCATCAGACACTGGGTATGAAATAATGAACAAAATCCAACACAATCCCTATCCTAGAGTTTACAGTCTCAAAGAAAAGAGATAAATCATTTGTCCACAAATTGTTCCACAATAGAACTTCAAAGTATAGTGTGTGTTAGATCACCATAGGATATTGCAGATGTGGCTGTTGTGACCTACACAAGCAGCAATATCCTACCGTGCAAACCAGGGTGTTTTGAGCTTGAAAGAGGAAAATCCTATTGGTCAGAGAAAGCTTCTCTGAGGAATTGCTACTAGAACTGAAATCAGAAGAACTAGTAGGAGTTGATGAAGTAAAAGAGAGATAAAAAGGAATAAAAGAGCCTCCCTAACAGAAGGAACTGCCTTAGCAAAGGTTCTGAGTCAGAGGACCCATGACACTGTTGAGGAACTAAACGAAGAGAAGACTGGCCATGGTGCAGGCACAGGACAAGGTGAGGCTGGATAGGTGGGGAGGGGCCAGGTGGAGCCTGAAGGCCAAGGTTAAAAATTTAGACTTTTGTTTTAAGAGCAGTGCAACTCCACTGAAGGAGTTTAAGCAGGGAAATGAGAAGATTGCTACGATCACAGAAAGGAGAGAATGTTAGGAAGAGCCAAAAGGGATGGGGAGACCATAAAAGTGAATGCAGGAGCCCATGTGATATTTTTACAAGGGAGGCAGTGGGGGAGATGGAGAAAAATGTGCAGGCTGAGAGGTTTTTAGGAACAAGCTCCAAATTTTTGTTTTGATTTATTCTTTTTTATAATATTATATATCATTTGCCCTGTGTCTCTTTGAAGACATTTAATTCTCATAAAATATGCATATCAATCCTTGAATGTCTAGAGCCCAAAGTTGACTGACATAGTCATAGGTAGCCATTTTGATGCCCAAGAAGTTTCTTGGAGTTAGAGGTAGTACCTTCCTTTTTTTTTTTTTTTTTTTTTTTTTTTTTTTTTTTTTGTCATTTCTTCCTTTGCTCCCTATCCTGTGAACCCACAGAAATGTTTCATCTCTTGACAAGAGTAGCTATTATATTTTATTGTTATTATCTGTCTATGGAACCATCCACCAAGTTATAATGTGTGCTCAGTGAGGGCAAGTGTTGTGTTCTATTTATTTTTATATCCCTTGAACTTAGCACAGTACCTGGCCTATAGGCTATGACATGCAAAAGACCACATCAATGTATCAATGAATGAGTCAACAAATTAATGTATACCTTGTTTCCACTCTATCTTATCAACCTGTCTTGGGCCTTATATAATCACCTTTCTCTCTTGCTGTGACTTAATACATTAACTCTTTTTTTCTTTTTCTGTATGCTCTACATATATACCCTTACTATGGATAAATATTTTTCTACTAGGTGTATCAATGGACTTTGAGAAAGCAAGTCTCTTTGTGGTTAATGTCTCTGTTATATGCGGAGTCATTTTTTTGCCTCCCCACCTCTCATGGAGATGTTAGCAGTTTTTGCCTTTGTTTTGGGCCTTTGGGAGCAAATTCTTTATCATTGTCATCATCATAACCATCAAAGCCATTCTGCGTGCATTGCTGTGTGTGGGGCTCCACTTGGGAAGGGGGAGCCCTTTCCCTAAATGAGATGACCAACTAAGACAGAGAGCACCAAAGGCTACCCAAGAGATTAAATGGCATAGAAATGACTAAAGGGGAATGCTCACATGATTCAAAACAAAATGGCAAGAGCAACTTCCTTAGGAGAATGAGAAAAGAGGCACATTTTCTGAACCAGAAATCAGGACACACAACCGCACAATATCCTGCAACTAGGTGCATGGACAACGGAGTCATATATAATATTGCAATCGGGATGCCCCCCAAAAGGCCAGACTCATGTTGTCTCTGGCCAGTGTGGAGATTCCTATAGGAGCAGAAGGGAGGAATCGCCACCTCTCTTCCTGTTACAGACACGCTCTACCTAAAATACTAATCTTTCCAGAAACCCAAGACAAAATTGTAATTATACAACAAAACATACCCAACAAGGAGATAATAGGCCTCTAAAAAGGCCGCCTGAGTTAAAGGTACTCTTGGAATGAAATCTGTGTTACAAGATGCTGTTTAGGACACCAGGACAGGAGTCAGAGTACACGTGAGAGGTGAATTCCAGGGTATGAGGGTGCCTGAGAGCAGACAGGAGTGGTAAATAGAGGTAAGGAGTGCCTCAGGAAAATACAGCATTGCCAGAGGCAAGGCGTGGTGTAAGAAAGCCTAGCCGACTGGCACGCGCTGGAAAGGTCAGCGTGCTTCCAGCCAAGCTCAGCATAGCTTCAGATGCACGGTGTGAAGCCTCAGCATCCCTAAACCCCAATTGTGAGAAATACAAAGACAGTTTTAACTAAATCAAGCAAGCCAGCAATTTGCTTCCCTTTCTCACAAAGATAAATTATGACATTAAATAGAAGATTTTGCTTTATGTACCAAATGTGTTGTTCCTATTTTGAGCTTTTCTCTTTCCTCTCTGCTAGAATAAATGACCAGTTTTCTTAACCTTTTTATCTCTTTACAAACATTAACACTAAGCATGATTCTGTGGTCCATATTTTCATTTAGTTTTGTTATTCTCCTGCTTTCTAATTTTAGTGCTTGTATCAGTAAAACAAAACTTATTATTTAACTACTTCAGTAATAATGAATAAATAAGCAATGAAAAATAATGTATAGCATGATAAAGAGGCTTATATCTGGGAATAAAATAACAAAGCTTACTCCTCATTGCTTTTTTTCTGGTTTCGTTTTTGTTGTGTTTGTGTTTATATTTTTGTGTGTGTGTTTGTGTTTATGTCTGTGCTCAAAGTTTGTTTGTTTGTTTTATTAGAGAAGTTGTAGGCTTACAGAAAAATTATGAATAAAATACATGTTCCCATATACCACCCTACTGTTAACATCTTGCATTATTGTGGTACATTTGTTGCAATTAAGGAAAAAACCGTTTTCACCTTAGGGCTTAATGTTTGTGTTATACAGTCCTATGAACTTTCTCTTTTTAAAAAATTTCTATTCTAGTAACATATACTTATATATAATCCAAAATTTCCCCTTTTAACCACATTCAAATATATAATTCAGTGCTGTTAATTATGTTCACAATATTGCGCTACAATCACCATCATCCATTACCAAAACTTTCCATTACCCAAAATAGAAACTCTGGACAATTTAAGGATTATCTCCCTATTCCCAACCCCCACCCTAACCCCTGGTAACCTATATTCTAGTTTCTGACTCTATGAATTTGCTTATTCTAATTATTTCATATCAATGAGATCATACAGCATTTGCCTGTTTGTGTATATGGCAGGCAAGTGAATTATACTCGATCGGTCTTTGCTGCCATCTTCTGTTTCTTCGTGTAATTACTCATTGTTTCTTTGAGTTTAAAAATCTAATTTTCAATGACAGTTCGATAGGTCCCCCTTTTTCCTTTTCTTTTTTCTATTTTTTTTCTTTAGTTAAAGCAAAGTGAAGCAAATGCAGACACCAAAGAAAAGCTCCCTTTGCGGCTGCGAATCTTTGAAAAATTTCCAAACAGACCACAAATGGTGAAAATCTCAAAGCTTCCTTCAGATTTTACAGTTCCTAAAATCAGGTATCATCGTATTTTTTTAAATTGTACATCTCAAATACATTGTAAAGTATTAATCTTAAATCTGATTCGATCCTTCTTTCAAATTCATATGTGGGTTTTTTCTATTTTTAATTTATTATCTATATTTCTAATTCATCTACCTCTCTTTTAAAATTCATTGATTGAATAGCCACTTATTCTTCTCACTTGACGCCTTTAGACAATATATTCAGAGAAGAGTCATAGTACAACTGTAGTTATCTCAGCAACAGGGTTATTTCCCACTCCTCCTCGCTGAGATGAGTTCCCGGGATTTGACTTCCCAGGTGCCTAAAGAAAGTGATCGATGGTGCATGGATGACAAATAGATATCAACCTCTGACTCCTAACTGTGTAAGGATAAAATTGCCTTTGCGGCCCTTTTACTTTCAGGTAGATTAAGAAACCTTCCTTGGCCAGGTTTTGGTACTGCTACAGCATTTA
>JAQZBX010028624.1:0-27723 GCA_029593785.1 Cabassous unicinctus
GGAGCCGCCATGCAGCAAGATGATGACGTAAAAGGAGAGAGACAAGACGCGATGCTCCGAAAGCTCTGAAAGCTCTGAAAACCAGGAGCCGAGGTGGTGCAGATGGCAGAACACCTCTCTCCTACATCAGAGGTCTCCAGGATCGGATCCTGGTGAAGACTGGAGGAGGAGGATGAGAAGGGTTGAGGCAGACACAGAGAATTGCCCAGCGAATGGACACAAAAAACAGCAAATGGGGAAGTTGGCATTTAAAATGGATCAAGTAAATAAATAAATCATTAAAAAAAAATATCAGATGACGGTTTATGTGAGGATCTATATCAGAACTCTCAATTCAGTTCCATTGGTCAGTAGGTCTATCCTTGTGCCAATACCATGTGGTTTTGATCACTGTAGATTTGTAGTATGTTTTAAAGTCAGGTAATGTAATACCTCCAACTTCATTTATGTTTTTCAATATGTCTTTGGCAATTTGTGGCCTCTTACCTCTCCAAATATATTTTGTGGTTAGTTTTTCCAGTTCCTTAAAAAATGCAGTGTTGATTTTTATTGGGATTGCATTAAATTTATAGATTAGTTTGCGTAAAATAGACATCTTGATGATGTTTATTCTTCTTATCCATGAACAGGGAATATTTTTCCATTTATTCAAGTCTTCTTTGATTTCCTTTAACAATGTTGTGTAGTTTTCTGTATATAAGTCCTTTATGTCTTTAGTTAAATTTATTCCTAGATATTTGATTCTTTTAGTTACTATTATAAATGGTATTTTTGTCTTAATTTCCTCTTCAGATTGCTTGTTATTGGTGTACGGATCAGATGTTGGCATCGGCTTAGGAGGGTGACTATAAATAGCTCCCAGATCATGGCAGAGAGTGGATGGGGTCCAGCATGGTTGTCTGTGCTGTGGGTGTGTGGAGAAAGAAGCTTGGGACATCTATCTGGACAGATCTATGGGGTGGACTGAACCATAGAGATTCATGAGTTTTATGCCTGCCTGCGGTGGTTAACACAGTCGGCTGACCACCACCCTTACGGGGAAAAAATCCGGCTGGAAGAGCATGTCCCGTCACTCCGGTAACTGGGTGACACATCCTGGTGGGAGGTGGCATTTTATGAGGGGGCAGCTCTGGTAAGAGAGCTTTACTGTGTGGGGATTTGGTTTCCTGAAGGCCCCACAACTTAGACAAACAAAACAGCTGCAGTGAATCAGCACCCAGAAGAGGGGAGGGCTTAATCTTCTAAGGAGTTGAGTAGCCGAGAAGCCCAGGGATTAGCCCTGGCCCGTGGAGCTGGGAAGAGGGGCAATCTCCAAGAAAGTGAGAGTTCTGACAAAAAGCAAATGGGGGGATATTTTAGCTGTTGATCTGGCTGCCTGAACCCCCTCATAACTTTGGGTAGCAGATAAGCCAGCTTGAAGTAGCACTGGGCTGAGGGGGAGGTGAATCTGCAGTTAACCTCATTTATACGCAGCCCAATGATGCAGGGGCTCTGATCCAGAAGAGTGGAGTCTGCCAGAGTCTGCCATTTTCAACGTTCTACACATCAGACTTTTGCATCCCTAGGGAATGCAGAAATTGGGAAGTGCTTGATTAGTTTCCAGGAGCCCAGTTAGAGACTCTTCTGTGAGGGGGGTTGACTAGAGAAGGACTTATTTTTGGTCCGGTATTATGCCAATCAATCAATTAATCAATCAATCAATAAATAAATAAACAAACAAACAAACAAATAAATAAATAAAATGGTCCCTTTAATAAATGAAATATAAATTCTTTTTAATTTAGTTTAATACCCAAAAGCTTCTTCAGGACCTGCATACAAAAACCATGTGAGGAAATTGTTTGATAAACACAAGCAGGCTGAGAGAATCCACGGGACCCCAGGGAATATTGATCCCCCTTAGCTTTGTTTGACTGATGGCAGTGTGATTGTTTGCTTTTTCTCTGTTAATTTGTTGCCTCTTACTTTTCTTTCCTCTTTCCTCCCCCCTTTCTTCTTTCTTTCATTTTTTTTTAAAAAAATTAGGGGCTCCTATCTTCTAGCTTCTTTGCTGTGCTTATTCTTCAGTAATTTCCCATTCTCCCTATATATTGATTTTGTATTCCAATCTATCTATTATCCCTCCCTCATCTTTCTGCCCTCTGCTTTCTGTTGTGGCTATTAAATTTCACATTTTTTCCATACGCCCACAACTCAAGGGTGACAATTTCTATCCCCTCTATTTTGCTTTTCTCTTCCTTTATTAATATTAACTCATTCCTTTTAGCCCTTTCTTAACTCTTTCTCTCCCACCTCATAATTCTAGCCCTCCAAATCATTATATATATACTCCTCTATTTGGTTTCCCAGTCCATTGTAGGTAGTCCACTTTCTCTCCTATTACTCTACACTGCCTATTTGAGTTAAATATTCACTTCATTAAGTCTTATTTGGCCGCTCTTCTAACTTTTAGCAATATTACCATTATCCTTCTTCCTTTCTCACATCTTTGGATTCCCCCAGACCTAATATTTTACCTTCAAGGGAACATAGAAAGATGCAAGAAAATAAAATAAGAAGAAAAAGTATCAAAGAGAAACTTTACACACACACAGAACCACCAGCTAAATAAAACTCTAGAGCACAGAGAGAAGCTAATCAACTGATTAAATCCATCAAGATAAAATGATGACTAGAGGGCCAGAAAAAATTACAAACCACACTGAGAAACAGGAAAACATGGACCAATCCAATGAACAAACTAAAAACCAGGAACTGAAGCAGATCATTCAACAACTAATCGAAGCTTTCCAAACAAATATTATGGACCAAATTAAAGAAGTGAAGGAAGAAATTAAGAATATAAAGAAGACACTTGGAGAACTTACTGAAGAACGTGTAAACACACCCAAAAATATAATGGATATGATAGTGACCAATGGCACAATCCAAGAAATCAAAAAGATGCTGGATTCACATAGCAGCAAATTTGAACAGGCAGAAGAAAGAATTAGTGATGTGGAAGACAATACATCTGAAATCAAGCAGATAGTAGAAAAAATAGACAAAAAGATAGAAAAAATCCAGCAGGGACTTAGGGAATTAACCGACAATGCAAAATGCTTTAACATACGCATTATGGGCATCCCAGAAGGAGAAGAGAAGGGAAAGGGAACAGAAGCAGTGTTGAAGGAAATAATGGCTGAAAACTTCCCAACCCTATTGAGAGAGATGGATGTGCAGATCCAGGAAGCAAAGCACACCCCAAACAGTATAAATCCCAACAGGCCAACTCCAAGACATATACTTGTCAAAATGTCCAATGCTCAAGACAATGAGAAATTACTCAAGGCAGCAAGAGAAAAGAGAACCATCACATACAAGGGAAGCACAATAAGATTAAGTGCTGATTTCTCAGCTGAAACCATGCAGGCAAGAAGACAGTGGTATGACATAGTCAAAATACTAAAAGAAAAAAAGTTCCAGCCATGAATTCTCTACCCAGCAAAACAAGCATTAAAAAATGATGGAGAGTTTAAAATATTCACAGATAAACAGAAATTAAGAGAGTATGTCAATAAGAAACCTGCACTTCAAGAAACACTAAAGGAAGTTTTACAAGTTGAAAGGAAAAAACAAGAGAGAGAGAGTTGGAGGAGAGTTTAAAAGCAAGTAAGAAGACAAAAAACAAAAACAAAGGCACATATGACATACATTTATCCAAAGAAAAAATGGCTGAAGTAAGAAATTCATTATGAGTAATAACATGTTATTCCATGTGGTTGCACTTTATTCCTTCTTACATTTGAGTAATATTCCATTGTATGTATGTACAACATTTTGTTTATCCATTCATTTGTTGATGGACACCGGGGGTTGATTCCAAATTTTGGCAATAGTGAATAATGCCGCTATGAACATTGGTGTGAATATATCTGTTTGTGTCTTTGTTTCAATTCTTCTGTGTATATACCCAGCAGTGAAATCACTGGATCATACAGAAGGTCTACTGTTAGTTTTTGAGGAACTGCCAAACTGTCCTCGAGAATAGCTGGATCTTTCCACAATCCTATCACAGTGGATGAGGGTTCTCATTCCTCCACATCCTCTCCAACCCTTATAGTCTGCTTTTTTTTAAATATCCACAATTCTAATGGGTATAAGGTGGTATCTCATTGTAGTTTTGATTTGCATTTCCCTAATAGCTAGTGATATCGAGAATTTTTACATGTGCTTTTTAGCCATTTGTATTTCTTCCTTGGAGAAGTGTCTTTTCAGGTCACTTGCCCATTTTTTTAAAATGGGTTCTATGTCTTTTTATTTTTGAGGTTTAGGATTTCCTTTTATATGGTAGATATTAGGCTCCTTTCAGATATATGGTTGCCAAATATATTCCCCCATTGGGTAGGCTGCCTTTTCATTTTATTAATAACATCCTATGAGGTACAGAAGTTTTTAATTTTTAGCAGATCCCATTTATCTATTTTTTTCTTTTGCTGCTCGTGCTTTGGGTGTGAAGTTCATGAAAATCTTTGCTATTTCAAGGAAATGTAGATGCTTCCCTACCTTATCTTCCAAGGTCTTTATGATTTTGCTCTTATATTTAGATCTTTGATTGATCTTGATTTTAGTATAAGGTGTGAGATGGTGTTACTCTCTCATTCTTTTGGATATGGATATCCAGTTCTCCAAGCACCACTTTTTGAAGAGGCCCATCTCCCCCAAATGATTGGGCTTCATAGCCTTGTTGAATATCAGATGACTGTATATTCAAGGATTTATATCAGAACTCTCAATTCAGTTCCATTGGTCAGTATGTCTATCATTGTGCCAATACCATGCAGTTTTGACCACTGTAGCTTTGCAGTATGTTTTAAAGTCAGGTAGTGTGATACTTCCAACTTCATTTCTTTTTTTCAATATGTCTTTGGCAATTCGTGGACTCTTACCCTTCCAAATATATCTTTTAGTTAGTTTTCCCAGTTCCTCAAAAATTCAGTGTTGATTTTTATTGGGATTGCATTAAATCTGTCGATTAGTTTTGGTAGGATAGGTATCTTGATGATGTTATTCTTCCTATCCATGAACAGGGAATAATCTTCTATTTATTTAAGTCTTCTTTGATTTCCTTTAACAATGTTGTCTAGTTTTCTAGATATAAGTCCTTTGCTTCTTTAGTCAAATTTATTCCTAGATAATTGATTCTTTTAGTTACTATTGTAAATGATATTTTTTTCTTGATTTCCTCCTCAGATTGCTCATTATTTGTGTACAGAAATGCTATTGAATTTTCAGCATTGATCTTATAGCCTGAGATGCTACTGAACTCCTTTATAAGTTCTAAAAGCTTTGTTGTAGATTTCTCAGGGCTTTCTAGGTCATCTGCAAATAATGAAATTTTAACTTCTTTTCCAATTTTGATACATTTTATATATTTTTCTTACCTCAGTGCTTTAGCAAGTACTTCTAAGAAATGTTAAACTGGAGTGGTGCTAGTGGGCATCTTTGTCTTGTTTCTGATCTCAGAGGGAAGGCTTTTAAGATTTCACCATTGAAGATGATGTTAGCTTTGGTTTTTCCATATACACCCTTTATCATTTTCAGAAAGTTTCCTTCTATTCCTATATTTGCAGTGTTTTTTTTTTAATCAGGAAATGATGCTGTGTTTTGTCAAATGCTTTTTCTGTATCTATAGAGATGACCATGTGATTTATTTCTTTCAATCTGTTTATGTGGTTTGTTACATTGCTTGGTTTTCTTATATTGAACCATCCTTGCATAACCAGGATGAAACTCACTTGGTCATGGTGTATAATTTTTTGATATGTTGTTGAATTACAATTAGCAAGTATTTTGTTGAGGATTTTAGCATCTAGGTTCACTAGGGAAATTGGTCTGTAATTTTCCTTTCTTGTGGTATCTTTGTTTGGCTTTGGTATAAGTGTAATGTTGGCATCATAGAATGAGCTAGGCAATGTTCTTTCTGCTCCTAATTTTTCAAAGAGTTTACGCAGATTTGATGTTAGCTCTTTCCAGAATTTCTGGTAGAATTTAGCTGTGGCGCCAACTCGTCCTGGGGTCTTCTTAGTTGGGAGGTTTTTGTTGGTTGAGTGTATCTCTTTACTTGTAATTGGATACCTGAGTCCATCAATTTCTTTTTTTGTCAGTGTAGACTGTTTGTGAGTTTCGAGGGATTTTCCTTTCCTCTAAATTTTCATTCTTGCTGGCATATAATTTTTCAAAATATCCCCTATGATACTCTTTATTTCTGTGGGATCAATAGTGATATCGCCTTGCTCATTCCTTTTATTTAGTATTTGCATCTGTTCTATCTTTTTCTTTGTTAGTGTGGCTAAGGTTTTGTCAATTTTATTCATCTTCTCAAAGAACCAGCTTTTGGTTTTGTTTATTTTTTCTAGTGCTTTCTTATTCCCTGTTTCATTTAGTACTTCTCTAATCTTTGTTATTTCCTTCTATCTATTTATTTAAGGTGTACTTTGCTGTTGTTTTTCCAATTTCTCCAAGTGTGCAGTTAGGTCTTCAATTTTAGCTCTTTCTTATTTTTAAATATAAGTATTTATGGCTATGAACTTTCCTCTCAGTACAGCTTTGTTTGCCACCCATAGGTTTTGATATGTTGTGTTGTCATTTTCACTAGTTTCAAGGCAGTTAATGATTTCTTTCGAGATTTCCTCCTTGACCTACTGTTTTTCTAAATGTGTGTGGTTTAACTTCCATATCTTTGTGCCTAATCTGTTTCTCTGATCCTTAGTGATTTCCAATTAAATTCCATTGTGGTCGGAGAAATTACTTTGTATTATCTCAATCTTTCTGAATTCATTGAGAGTTGTTCTGTTGCCTAGCATGTGGTCTATCTTGGAGTATGACCCATGTGCACTCAAGAAGAATATAAATACTGCTATATTTGGGTGTGGTGTTCTGTATATGTCTATTAGGTCCAGGTCCTCTAATGTATTAATGAGAGTCTTTCTTTCTTTACTGATTCTCTGTCTAGATGTTCTGTCTAATGGTGATGATGGTGTATTAAAGTCCCCCACTATAATTGTAGAGACATTTATTTCTCCACTTAGTTTTTCCAGAGATTGCCTCATGTATTCTGAGACACCCTGATTGGGTGTGTAAATGTTTATGATTATTCTCTCTTCTTTAGAGATTACTTCATTTACTAATTATAGTGTCCATCTTTGTCTCTTACAATAGTTTTGCATTTAAAGTCTGTTTTTTCTGATATTATGATAGCATCTCTTTCCTTTTTTGGCTAATGTTTGCTTGTAAAATTGTTTTACAGCCATTCACTTTCAGTCTCCTTGAATCCCTGGTCGAAGGTGGTTTTCTTGTAGACAGTATATAGATGGATCATGTTTCCTTATCCATTCTGCCAGTCTGTGTCTCTTGACTGGTGGGTTTAAAGCATTAACATTCAGTGTTATTAATCTTAATGAATTTCTTACACTGGCCATATTTTCTCTTGGGATTATGTTTGTCATATGATGTTTTTATTTCTCTTTATGTCTTTTTAGTTGTTCTTACACTCTGCTCCAACACTCTCTTTCCTGTTTTTTCCTTTCCACTTGTAGAACTTCCTTTAGTATTTCTTGAAGTGTAGGTTTCTTATTGGCATACTCTCTTAGTTTCTGTTTATCTGTGAATATTTTGAAATCTCCATAATTTTTGAATGCCAGTTTTGCTGGATGGAGATTTTGTGGCTGGAAGATTTTTTCTTTTAGCTCTTTGACTATGTCATACCACTGTCTTTTTGTCTCCATGGTTTCAGATGGGAAATCAGCACTTAATCTTATTGTAGTTCTCTTGTATGTGATGGTTCTCTTTTCTCTTGTTGTCTTGTGTATTTTCTCTTTGTCTTGAGCATTGGACATTTTAACAAGTATATGTCTCTGACTTGGCCTGTTGAGATTTATACTGTTTGTCGTATGCTGTGATTCCTGGATATGTACATCCGTATCTCTCAATAGGGTTGGGAATTTTTCAGCCATTATTACCTTCAACACTCCTTATGTCCCCTTTCCCTTCTCTTCTCCATCTGGGATGCCTATAGTGTGTATGTTTGTGCTTTTTGTGCTGTTGGATAAACCCCTACATTCCTGTTGGATTATTTCTCTTTTTATCTATCTGTTCTACTATCTGTTTGTTTTCAAATGTACTGTCTTCCACATCACTAATTCTTTCTTCTGTCTGTTTAAATCTGCTTTTATATGAATCCAGAGTCTTCATTATTTTTTGGATTGTGCCATTGATCACCATCATATCCATCATCTTTTTGTGTGTACAGTTGCCTCAGTATGTTCTCCCAATGACTTTTAAATATCCTTAATCTCTTCCTTCACTTCATTAAGATGGTCCATGATATTTTTGGACAGCTTAAATTTGTTGTTCGATGTTCTGCATCCCTTCCTGGTTTTTAGTTTGTTCATTGTACTGGTCCATGTCTTCCTGTTTCTTAATGTGGTTAGTAATTTTTATTGACCTCTAGTCATCATTTTATCTTCATGGGTTTATTCATTTGTTTAGCTTCTCTCTCTGCTCTAGAGTTTTATGTAGCTGGTTGTTCTGTGTGTGTGCTAAGTTTTCTCTTAGACACTTTGTTCTTCTTATTCTATTTTCTTGCTTCTTTCTATGTTTCCTTGAAGGCAAAACATTATGGCCAGAGCAATTGAAAGAGGTGAGATAGGAAGAAGGATAATGGTAATATTGACAAAGGTTAGAAGAGAGGCCATATAAGACTTAGTAAAATTAATATTTAACTCATGTAGGCAGTGTAGTGTAATAGGAAAAAAGTGGAGTACAAACAATGGACTGGGAATCCAAATAGAGGAAAAAATATATATAATGATTTATAAGGGCAGAATAATGAGGACAGAGAGAAAGAGTAAAGAAAGGGCTGAAAGGAAAAAGTCAATAAAAATAAAAAAAGGAGAAAACAGAATAGATTAAATAGATACCCTTGAAGTTGTGGGCTAATTAAAAAAGTGTTATGTAAGAACATCAACAGAAAACAGCAGGTAGAATGATGTAGAAGGGAAAGAGATAGCATTGGGAGAAAAAATAAATACAGACAGAGAATGGGAAATCACAGAAAAGGAAGCACAGCAAAGAAGTGACAACTAGCAACACCTAATTTTTTTTAAAAAAGGAAAAAAATTGTGGAGAGGAAACAGGAAAGTAAAACTAGAGACAACAAACAAAAGAAGAAAAACTAAACAACCACAAAATCAAGCAGTCTAGGAAAGTTAAGCAGAACACTGTACCTCCTTGGGCCCTTTTGGAGCCTCTCAGCCTGGTTGTATTCATCAATCAATTACCCTGCAGGGTTCTATGTACAGGTTTTCATGCAGATTTTAGTGAATAAACCATGTTTTAAAAATTTCTTTTTTTTTTAAGTGACTGTCTTATTTTTTGGAGAAATAAGGTACCCAAAAGAAGGCCTCTTCTAGACCACCCCCTCCACTGAGGGGCCTTAATTAGGCTTGTGGAAACTTATCAAGCACTTTCCACTTACTGGCCTCCCCATGGGTGCTGAATCTCTCATGCTTGTCAGTGCAGAATGATAAAATTGACGGACTCTGTCCCCTCTTCTGCCAAGCCTCAGTATCATAGGGCTGTTAGGTAAATCAGGCTTCCTCAGTAGATTTGCCTCTCTCCTCAGCCTGGTGCCTCTTCAAGCCAGCTGATTTGCTCCCCAAAGTTGTAAGGAGGTCCAGGCAATGAAACCCATGAAAGGAAACCCCTCTCCACCTTCTGTCAGAACCCACCCACTCTCAGAGAATGCTCCCTCTTACCTGGTGCCTGTGAGAGTCTGAGTGTATCCCTGGGCAGCTAGGTAAATCAGACTTCCTCAGCAGATTCGCCCCTCCCCTCACTCTGGTGCCACTTCAAGCCAGCTATTTTGCTCCCCAAAGCTGATAGGGAGTCCAGGCAGCAAAATCCACAGAAAGGAAACCCCTCTTGGACCCTCTGCCAGAACCCTCCCACTCTCAGAGAATGCTCAGTCTCACCAGGTTGCCGACAGGAGTCACAGCTTTTCCCAGCCTTTTTCCATGAGGATTGGGCTCAGTCATCCATGTGAACTACCAGAGCCAGGGAAACACTCATGATTCTTTCCTGAGCAATCCACCTCACCATCCAGCTCCCTCCAGATCTATGTCCCCAAGGTTCTTGCTCCATGGGCCCCAAGCACAGACCACTCAGGCAGGATACTGTACCCAAATGACCATCCTCCAAAAGTGAGACAGTGAGTGCCTGCCTAAACTGACACCATCTTGCCACCCTAATCATAATTTAATCACACCCAGAAGAACAGGCCAGTTTACAAACATAATCCAATATCTGTTTTTAGAATTCAGAATTAATGCCAAACTGCTACACCCAACATATACCAATTCAACTCTCCTATTTGGCCTATGCAGAAAACAGATGTCTCTTGGACAATGACAGTAGAGTATCATAAACTTAATCAAGTGGTGACTCCAATTGTATCTGCTGTGCCAGGTATCATATCATTACATCTGCTGATAGCTGGTATAAAGATATTAATCAGGAATTTTTTTTCTCAATTGCTATTAGTAAGGACCACCAGAAACTCTTTGCTTTCAGCTGGCAAGAACAGCAATATACCTTCACAGTCCTTCTTTAGGGGTATATCACCGCTTCAAGTCTATGTCATAACAGTGTCTGCAGGGACTTTGATTTTCTCTCCCTCCTACAACTCATCACACTTGTCCATATATTGATACGGATAATATCATGCTCATTGGACCTAGTGAGCAAGATGTAGCAATGCTTCTAGACTTAATTGTAAGGCATTTGTGTGAGAGGGTAAGGGAGATAAATCCAACAAAAATAAAGGGGACTTCTACTCTGTTGAAATTTCTAGGAGTCCAGTGGTGTGGGATATGTTGAGATATTGCTTCTAAAGTGAAGGATAAACTGTTGCGTCTTACCCCTCTTATGACCAAAAAGGAAAAAAAAAAAGGCACAATGCTTAGTTGATTTCTTCAGATTTTGGAGACAATATATTCCTCATCTGAGTGTGCTACTCTAGCCCATTTACTGAGTGACCAGAAAGTTTTGAGTGAGGAATAGAACAAGTGGAGGCTCTGCAACATGTCCAGGCTGCTGTGCAAGTTACACTGCCACTTGGGCCATATGATCCAGCAGATCTAATGGTGCTGGAAATGTCAGTGGCAAATAGAGATGTCATATGGAGACATTGACAGGTTATGGCTTTTATATTTAGGTCTTTGATCTATTTTTAGTTAATACTTCTATAGGGAGTGAGATAGGGATTCTCTTTCATTCTTTTGGTTATGAATATCCAGTTATCCCAGCACTTTTTGTTTTGTTCCATTAACATGGACTTGGTAGGTTTGTCAAAAACCAGCTGGCTGTAGAGTTGAGGGTTTATTTCTGGACTCTCAGTTATATTCCACTGATCGATGTATCTATCTTTATGCCAATAACATGCTGCTTTGAATACTGTAGTTTTGTAATATGTTTCAAGGTCAGGCAATAAAATTCCTCCCACATTGCTCTTCTTTTTTAGGATGTTTTGGCTATTCACATGCAATTTCCTCCCAAATAAATTTGGTAATCACCTTTTATATTTCTGTAAATTAGGCTATTGGAATTTTGATTGGTATTGAATCTATAAATCAATTTGGGTAAGGACCACCAGAAACTCTTTGTGGCTCAATGGATAGAGCTCCCATTTACCATATGGGAGGCCCAGTGTTCGCTTCCCTGGGCCTCCTTGTGAGGGCAGGCCAGGCCACGCGGTGCAGTGGGCTGATGCAGCAGGACCTCACAACAGGAAGCGGGTGTGGCTCAATCGATAGAGCCCCCATTTACCATGTGTGATGCCCCGGGTTTGCTTCCCGGGGCCTCCTTGTGAGGGCAGGCCAGCCTGCGTGGCATGGTGGGCTGATGCAGCGGGACCTCACAGCAAGGGGGAGATAAGTGGACACGGAGAGAGCACACAGTAAATGGACACAGAAAGCACAGGCAGCAAGGAGGGGATAAATAAATAAAAATAAATAAATCTTAAAAATAAATTGGGTAGGATTCACATCTTCATTTTGTTTAGATTTCCAATCCATGAACACAGAGTGCTTTTCCATTTGTTAGGTTTCCTTTGAGTTCTTTTTGAATTGTTTTGCATTTTTATGAATATAGGTCCTTCCTTCTTTGGTTAAATAGATTCCTGAGTGTTTGAGCCTTTTTGTTGCTATTGTAAATGGACTTTTCCCCCTGATTTAGTCCTCAGATTGTTCATTACTAATGTAGAGAAACATTACAGATATTTGCGTGTTCCTCTTTCATCAAACCACTTTGCTAAACTCATTTATTTGCTCAAGTAGACATTTCAGAAATTTCCTTATATAGGATTATGTCATCCATGAATAGAGAGAGTTTTAATTCCTCTTTTCCTATTTGGAGGCCACTTATTTTTTCTTGTCTAATTGCTCTAGCTAGAAATTCTAGTATGATGTTGAATAAAAGTGGTGACAGTGGGCATCCATGTCTTGTTCCCAAACTTAGAGGGAAAGCTTTCAACCTTTCCCCATTGAGAATGATGTTGACTGTGTGTTTTTCATATATGTCTTATATCATACTGGGAAATTTTTCTTCTATTCCTGTCTTTTGAAATATTTTCATCAAGAAAGGATGCTGGATTTTGTCAAATGCCTGTTTTGCATTGATCAAGATTATCTTGCGATATTTTACCTTCAATTTGTTAATGTGGTGTATTACATTAATTGTTTTTCTTATGTTGAAACACACTTGCATATGAGGAATAAATCCCATTTGGTCGTGGTGTATAAATGTTTTGATATGCTCTTGGATTCTATTTGCAAGTATTTTTTTGAGTTAGCAGGGCCAGGGATTGAACCCACAACCTTGCATGTGTGAAGCCAGTACTGCAGCACTGAGCCACAGTGCCACCCAGAGTTGGTTTTTCATTTATTTTCTTGTTGTTTGTTTTTGCTTATTTTCTTTTTGTTTGTTTCATTTTAGGAGGCACCAGGGTCCAAATCTGGGACTTCCCCTGTGAGAAGCAGGTGCTCAAACTCTTGAGCCATATCTGCTCCCCCTTTGCAAGTATTTTGTTTAGAATTTTTGCATCTAAATTCATTAGTGAGATTGGTTTGTAATTTTCTTTTCTTGTAGTATTTTTATCTGGCTTTTGATATTAGGGTGATGTTGGCTTCATAAAATGTATTGGATAAATTTCCTAGGTAGTTGAGTCTTTTTGTTGCTATTATAAATGGAATTTTCTCCCTTATTTCCTCCTCAGATTGTTCAATACTAGTGTAGAGAAACATTACTGATACTTGCATGTTGATCTTTTATTTTTTCACTTTGCTGAAGTCATTTATTAGCTCAATCTCTTTAAATGTGATGAGTTTGTTAAATTCTTGTACTTCTTATAGCATCAGTGTAGGCTGCTTGTGCTTTTCTAGGAATTTGTCCATTTCATCTATGTTGTCTAGTTTATTGTCATACAGTTTCTCATAACATCCTCTTATGATCCCTTTTTACTTCTGTGGGGGGGGGTCAGTCTTAACTTCACCTGTTTCATTTCTAATTTTATTTTTTTTTTGCATCTTTTCTCTTTTTTTGTTTGTAGTGTATCTAGTGGTTTGACATTTTTGTTGATATTCTCAAAGAACCAGCTTTTGCATTTTTAAAAAATTTTTTCTTCAGGTTTTTGTTCTCAATTTCATTTATTTCTGCCGTAATCTTTATTATTTCTTTCCTTCTGCTTATTTTGAGAGTGGTTTGCTATTCTTTTCCTTGTTTCTATAGTTGTTCAGTTAGATGTCTGATTTTAGCTCTCTCTTCTTTTTAAATATAGGCATTACCGCTGTAAATTTCTCTCTCAGGACTGCCGTTGCTATGTCCCAGATGTTTTGGTAAGTTGTGTTCTCATTTTTATTTGTTTCAATATATTTACTAATTTCACTTACAATTCCTTCCTTGACCCACTGATTATTTAGGAGTGTACTGTTCACCCTTCACACATTTGAGAATTTACCTCTTTCCAATCTATTATAGATTTCCTGTTTCATTTCATTATGATCTAAGAAGGTTCCTTGTATAAATTCAAGCTTCTTATATTTAATGTGAGGTAATATGTGGTTTATCCTGGAGAAAGATCCTTGAGCACTTGCAAAAAATGTATAAACCTTTGAATTTGGGTGCAATGTTCTATATTTGGCTGTGAAGGTTAACTCATTTTTTGTATTTTTCAAGTTTTCTGTTTCCTTTTTGATCTTCTGTCTAGTTGTTCTATCTAATAATGTAATTAGTGTGTTGAAGTCCCCAAATATTATTGTAGAGATATCTATTTTTCTCTTCAGTTTTGCCAGAGTTGGCCTCAGGGATTTTGGGGCACCCTGATTAGAAGTATAAATATTAGTGACTATTACTCTTTCCTGGTGGACTGTCCCTTTTATTAATATATAATGACCTTCTGTATCTCATAATTTTTTGCTTTTGAATTCTGTTTTTTCCAATATTGGTATAGCTACTCCTGTTGTTTTTGGGTTACTGCTTGCATGGATTATCTTCTTCCAACCTTTCAATTTCAGCCTGTTTGTAACCCTGGGTCTAAGGTGCATTTCTTGTTGGCACCATAGGCATGACTCATGTGTTTTTAACCATTCTGTCAGCCTATATCTTTTGACTGGGAAGTTTTAATCCATTCACACTCAATATATATCTGTAAATGCTTTATTTACTTGTAGCATTTTATTCTTTAGTTTTCATATGTCATAACTTATTTTTGACCATATTTTTACTCTTTGGGTTATCCTTTCCACTATTCTTGTCTTCTACACTCTCCTCCAATACTTTCACTCAAGCATTTTTCTTTCAGGCTGTAAGGCTACCTTTAATATTTTCTCCAAAGGCAGGTTCTTTTTTTTAATGAATTCTCAGTTTCTGTTTGATTGTGACTATATTATACTCACCTTCATATTTGAAGGACAATTTTGATGGATAAAGAATTCTTGGCTGGAAAATTTTCTCTTTCAATATTTTAATTATATCATACCACTGTCTTCTCACCTCCATGGTTTCTGATAAGAAATCTGCACTAAGTCTTCCTGAGCATCCCTTTTATGTGATGGTTTGCTTCTCCTTCGCACATTGCTAATTCTTTCCTCTGCTTGTTCAAATCAGCTGTTATGTGCTTTCAGTGTGTTGATTTCTTGGATTATGCCTTTCATCACCATCATATCCATTATATTTTTATGTAGATTTACAATTTCTTCAGTATGTTCTTTCCATGTCCTCTTAATATCTTTAATGTATTCCTTCACTTCCTTAAGTTTTTCCATGATATTTGTTAGTAATCTTTAATTAACTTGTATTTCAGAGTAGAAATAGCCAACTAGTTAAGTTTCATTTAAAATTTCTTTAGATACAATCTTCCATTACATCTTAATCTAATATTTCTATAATAAGTTTTCATTTCTTTAAATTCTTTTTCCTGGGCAGATATTTTATTCACAAGGATTCTAGCACATTGAGAGAAGCTCAAGTGGAATCATTTATTATTATTAAATAACTACAATATAATATGATTTTAATATAATTCTAATTCTAATGACCAAAGACTTTAAATTTATTTTATTGATTTATATGTATTTTCTTGAGGCATTTCTGTGGAAATTACAGCTAGGCAAACAAACATAAGCTACTTAAGGGAGTTTTTAACCTATTATCAATTAGAATTGATTAATCTATAATAACAACAGAAAAACTTAATGAAAATATCTCCATAAATGTTTTTAACCCTGTATTGGTGCTTTTTTTTAATGCATGAGGTAGAGTCCCATGTGAAGAGCCCTCTTAGGATTCATCCACACGTGTTGGTATGCACAGTGAAAATACCCAAAAGAGTTAAACATGACCATTTGAAAGAACTTTTATTTCTTTCTTCATATGCATATATGTACTAATGTGTATGTATGCATGTTTGTAGTATATACATATTTAGAGTCAATTCTGAGACAATTCAGTTTGTAATGGATAAAAAAATTTAAATAACATTCTGACATTTTCAAATTATCAAAAAGGTCTGAATGTCTCTCTCATGACACTGAATGTCTTGTCTCCATACCATACTTCCACCTCAGTCAGCTGATTCAACAAGGCTGGCTTTAGGCCAGTGGGGCTAGTGGGGAACAAACTCACTGTAGTCTAGGTTTACTCATTTAAACATTCACAGTAACTTAGACATATACTTATATCTCTGGTTCATATAGAAATCATATACATTTTAATATTATTTTATACATATACTTAAAAGTATAGCACATAGATTATTTACCACTCAACTCATTGCCGATTCCTAAGATACATTGACACATGCTTTTAATTTTACAGTCTTATGATAATTTCCTTAACCACTCTTCATTGTTCTTACTTTTATTACCCACTCCACACATTCCCCTTTGGGCCCATGGAAAATGCCATTTTCAGTCTACAGAATCCTGCTCATTCTGTGCCTCTTCCCTAGTTGTCCCCTCTCCAAAATGTATCTTTTTCACTGGGGCTCCTGTTGTGCTCAGCAGGTCTCTGTGTCCTGGGTCCTCCCAGAGCCTCAGACATCAGCATCCCATTTCACATCTCTAATCACCTTTTCATTGGGCACCAAGTTACAAGGTGTCAGCACTACCTGATGGCCATGGGACCACATCAAGCATGTCATTGTCAATGATAAGGGTGATACTGGTAATGGCAAGCAACTTTAAGATGCTCTTAGTTCTTGTCAGATATTTTGTTTTGAAAGCTTTCTTTAGAAGGGAAAGCCAGTTATGGAGGTTTGGTATACCTTTTAATGAAACAAGCAGCTGGTATTATTTTATTATTGGATATAGTAAAATGACAGAGGAATTTCTAAAACAGACAGTCAAGGAGGTATCTATGAAAAGTTTTGATTTAACAATGGATTTCTCCATCTTTAAAATTTCCAAACTAATAACAAGGATATTAGAAGAAAAATGAAACTCCTTACTCTGTTAATATTTTATATAGTTGTTCATCCATTTTACTTAGAAGGAATTCATTGAAAAATCCACAGTTATAATGGTTTGGCCATAGTTTTTAAACACATAACCCCCTATGATTAAGATATTAATTTACTTTTGAAATAACCATGCACAAAGACTTTAAAATGAATTTATTTCTTGGTATGGTTTCCATTTCACAAGGTTGCTATGCATGAATAAATACTTAATTGATATTTGAAGTTCCTTTAAGGAAATAAATTTCTGGTGTTATCTTACAAGTGAAAATATAGCAATAATAACTACATCTCTTTCAAGTCCTGCCTGTCAGAACATATTTTGTTTTGAGAGACTTTTGTATAGAGGTAGCTGACATTGAGATCTTATTTAAGCTAACCCCTAGCCATATTTTAATTTAATAATGATAATAAGGTATAAAATCATAATAAAGCTTCTTAGTTTCAAATATAATTCATGGTTTGTGCAAGGAAGGTAAGTACAATTAAATATAGAAAAGTTTCCAGGAAATTTTCAATTAGTTATGAAAATTTTTGTTTTTATCCTCATAAATGATATTCTGAGGCTTTAATTATGACATTAATGTCTGAAAATATTAATACCCTTGCATACCAAGGAAGCAAATGTGGTTCAATCACTTGGGTGCCTGCCTACCACATGGGAGGTCCCAGGTTCAGGTCCAGGAACCTCCTAAATGAGGAGCAGACACCACCTGCCACTGCAATGAGCTAGAAAGTTGTCTTCTGCCACAATGAGCTAAGAAGGCTGCCTTCTACCACAATAAGCTAAGAAAGCTTCCTCCTGCTGCAATGAGTTAGAAAGCCACTGCCCATCACAATGAGCAAGACACCCTCTACCACAACAGACTGAAACCACAAGCCAGCAGATCCTGCATCCTGTGAGGAGGTGTAGCCCAGCCCATTGGGCACGTGCCTCTCTTGTGGAAAGTCCTGGGTTTGGTTCTTGGTGCCTGCTGGAGAAAACAAGCAAACAATGACCAAATGAGTGAACCATCTGGGTGAGAGCAGGAAGTAAGGAAAATAAAGTAAATAAAATAAATCTTTTTTAAAAAGCCTTGCATAACTTTGCAGAATTTTGATGTGAAAGGTTTCTTTTGGAAAGAAAAACTCAATCTGGAGTATGAATAGGTGAGAAGTATCTTTGAATAATCACATCACAAGAATACCAATGACAAAATACTACATGTGTTTAGGGAGGAGAATAAGAAAATCTCATCTCAGTCACCTGGAAGGAGCAATAAATGCAAGATCACTGAGGATTCTGGGGAAATTCCTGATGTCCTCTCCCTGGCACTTATTGTCCAAAACTCATTCACTTTCCACACCCCTGCTGGTGATTAAACAAAACAGGCCAGGTGAAATCATCTCTGCAAAATATGTTTTATTGAAGAGCAGTCTAAGCTGACTAAATAGCAACCATGTTACAATACCCTGATTGGGAGATGCTCATGTCCTCTTCCGTTAGCATCATGGCAGAGGCTGTGGGTGAATGATGAAGGGGCAGGGGAACCCTGAAAAAACAACTGTTTCATCACCTTCCCATCACATGTGCACTATTGCTTATTATGAAAAGTGAATAATACTTAAAGAACAGTAGTGTATTTAGAGAGGACACCCTGCATCTTTTGTTGTATAGTTTATTTATCAGTGTTAATCTGAAATCATCTGTCACCAGACTTGTGACCTCAGATGACAATGGGGACCAGGTTTTTCTACTCCTAGAGTATGTCAACACTACTCACTATATTTACACACAGATAAAACATCCCAAATGACAAAGAAGTGCTGCAAAAATTCTGAAATTGGCTCCAATACTGGTTCTAGTGTGCTCAACTCAGAAAATGATGAGCCATAACTTATCCACTACTTAGTGGGCCCCCTTATTACAATATCCACAGCTCTTCACAAGTTTATGAGCAAATTAGTGTTACCTAATGAAAAAGGAAGAAATTGACCAGATTCTGGTTTTTATTATGTGACAGATGTTCTCTGGGCAATAAACTGTGCTCTCTATTTAGAAGACTAATATCAATTCTGTATTAAAAATTTAAACTTTTCTCCCCATCAATTAGTTCTTGACAACAAATTTCACAGTTTTGTGTGTGTGTGTGTGAGAAAATTGAATCCCAAAGAAAAGTCCCTGACAGCTAGAGAGATATTGTGAATTGTAATGTGATGTTTTGCCTGGTGAGGTGGCTGAATTTCTTCATGAACCACCTTTAACTTTTAATAGTTTGGAGATTATTTGTGCAAATTTATGGAATCCCTATCAGGTGATGTACTTGTAGCTTGCATGATGCTGTAGATTTGTTTCTGCCAGGAGTCTTCCTGGTATATCTTTGTCTATGACAAATATTCTTTCTTCTTGACATAAAAACATAGCATTTTATGGATTTTCATCTGATGTAAATTCAATAAAGGAATGTTTTAAGACTGGTTTGGTAGGGAGAACGCAGCAACTGGGAAAGCAACCCCTAGAATATCCATTCAAGATAAATTGGAAGGTATTTAACCTTATTTCATGGTGTCTTTAAAATACAAAACAAATAATTTTCTATGTTAATCAGAATAATTGCATAAATTAAGCTGTCAATACAAAATATGCAATCCGAGTTTCAGCATATATATGTATTCTCTTTCTTTACAATTTTTGCTTCCTCAGTGGACAGGGAGAGACTTGTGAATAATTAAGGAGAAAAATGGCAAAATTAGAAAGAAAGGAGAAACGTTATATTTGATGACTAATTGTATAGATTATTCATTTCACATAACTTCTAATTTTCAGAATATTTATGTATTTTCATATTTTCTAAAGGCAGGGTATGTGTTTTGAGATAATATATAATTAGTGAGACTTTTTCAGTGCTCTAAAAAGTTGGATGGGAATAATATCAATGTTTTTAGGATTTATCTCTTAACATTCCATTTCATTATAATGGGAAAAGAATTTGTATCTGTGTATGTTGAGAATCCTGGAGAAATTTCACCCAATTATCAAATTGACATTAACAGGGTTGGGGTGGGTGGATTTCATGACCCTCCTGATGGGCTGCACTGAAAAGGGGACAGCATCAGGCTGGTGTCTTCTGCCAAAATGCAGGCCTGGGTGTGCTCAGGAAGAGGTAGTGGGCAGACCCAGGTTGGAGTCATTGGGTTTTGCCAAATCTGTCAAGGACATGAAGGAATATCTCAGGAACATTTCCAGTTTGAAGGAGCATGGACTGAAATGGACAGAGAAACAACTTCCTACAGTAGGGAAAATTGGTAAATTTTTAAGAGGATCCATGGGTTGCATCACAATATAGAAACTATGTTTTTTCCTGATTTGCCTGTTTGGTTACCTAGGGAAGTGTTCCTGTTTAGAGGAAATATACACTGCAGTATTTTGTGTTAAGGGGCAAATGTGGTGAAACTATGACCATTGGGGAATCTGAGTGAGGGGACCCAGAGTTATTTATACTGTTTTTGCAATTTTTATAAAAGACCTAAAACTTTTATAATTCCTTCAAAATATGATATTATTTTACAATTATTATGTCAATACCATGCCATTAAGGAGGAACAAAATTAAGTACTATTATAGACACTAAGCTCTAGATAAATCTATGTTACCCAAAGTTGTGAAACTACCACTCTCTTAAGAGTTTGAATTTAATAAAGGAGGCAGTGTGTGAATATTTTACTAATGACCACTATGCCTTTGTTGTTATGGCTTATTTAGGGATGCTGTGGAAACAGCACTATGTTTGGATTCCATTTTTGCACATGAGTTCTTTTTTCTACTGGGCACAATGAAGACTGGCTGTCTTTAACTTGAGGATAAGTACTTTACAGAAAGTAATTTACTGTGCTAATGCCTCCTCCAATCCAGCTGCATGGCCCTTTATATTCTCTACTTCATTTCTCTCTCCAATACATCCAAGGATTGCTCAGGTCTCACTTCTGTTTTTCTGTCTTTGGCCACACAGATTTGAGTCTATTCTGTGCATGTGCAATTTAGGGTTCAGGCAAGGGAATGCTTTAACAAATTCTCTTGACCCCTTACTGACTCTTATCCATCTAGATTCCTACAAGAGGTTTTAGTGTTCATCAGGGCAGAAGGATTGACTTATCATGTATGTCATTTACCAGCTTATGATGTGCTTGAGGGTTACCAGAGGCTCACATTTCCACTCTGTGTCAAAGAAGAAACCTGGTGTGTGGACCCATGCAGGGAACTTGATTGGATGGGGGCTTCCTTACATCTTTGTGGTGGAAGTGGTGTTTCAGAGGCCCATGGTAGAGCTGGGAAGGGCCAGTGGCTGCGGGACATATGAGCTGAGTGAGGCAGGAGCAGAAAGGTGAGAGGGCCTGGGAGGATAAGGCAATTAATAGGTGAGATGGGTAATTGACTGAGGTGATATGAATGAGGGCCTAGAAGTGGGGTTAAGGCCATTGAAGAGGGAACAATCCACAGGAGGTGAACTGAGGAAAGAAGGGGAAATGAGGGAAACTGGTGGCTGAAGGGACAAACCAAGCTACATGGGATAAACTGAGACAAGTGTTGGGGGAAGGTGCCAGTAAAGAGTGGGCAGGGCTGGCAGGTTGTGGTCATATAAGAACATTAATGACTGGGACAATCTTAGTTCACAAGAACTGAGGCCAGGTTTATGCATACCTAGAGACCAAGAGAGAAGAGGAAAACAGCCTGGACCAGAGAAGACAAACCAACTAAATATAACTGTGATATTGAAAAGTTATAAGAAATAGTTTCTCTTTGAATTTATGAAGAGATATTTTTGGCATATTGCATATAAATAATCAAGTGATGTTTCTACTAATATTCCTTAATATTCATCTTCCCACTGAAAAAGGCCTGCTATTCATTTTTAGCAAATCTATACAAAAATAATGTCACAATGAAACTTATTTTAAAAATATATATGATTTATAAAATGACATTATGCTCCTCAACAATATAGTAAAAATTTAGTAAGCTATTTGCCATTAATATTGCATATGCATTTATACATTACTAAATTTAGCAGCTAAGTAGATCTAAGAGGTTATACAATTATTTTAGCCATTAAAGCTCATTAGAAGGCATTAAGTTTATCTTTAATTCAATTTGACTCAGATCAGGGAATCTACATATTTTCACTTCAATATGATTAGTATTCAAAGAATATTAAGTTTTAAAATAATAGTATACAAGACTGAAGATTTTAGTTTGGTGAGTAGTAGATTTACATCCCAAATATGTCTATGCACTAATCCTTAGAACCTGTGAATATATTATCTTTAATGGCAAAATGAAGTTTTCAGATATAATTAAAGGTACAGACTGTTAGATTAGGAGATTTACCTGGGTAATCTAAATTTTCTCTTTGGACCAAATAAAGTCACATGGGTTCTTAAAGTTTAGAAATTTTTCTGGCTGAGAAATGAGACAAGAGAAGGAGGTGAGAATTGAAGAGTGAGATGGGCTGGACAGTTGGTGGCTTTGAGGAATGTAGAAGGCACCATAAGTCAGGAAATATGGGTGAACTTTATGCACTGGGGATGGCCCTCAGATGACATCCAGCCAAGAAAAAGGTGTCTCAGTCCAGCAATCACAAGGAACTGAATTCTGCCATCAACTTCAATGAGATTTAACTACAGTTAGATAACATGGTCTTTAACTTAAACAAAATTTCCTCTGGTGGCTAAGTAAGAATTCATTTAAACTTAAGTTGGAGGTTATAGGACTAAATATCAACCTGAAGGAATAGTTAAAACTTACATCCCTTTAAGAGTATTTGCCTCTCACAAATTCTCATTCTCTATCTCTTATCTAAATAAAAACCATCAGTCAACAGAAATAGAATGACTTTGTTACAGGTTCATGGAAAACAAAAAATAATGGGGGGAGGGACAGTCAGAGGGAGGCTTGTCACCCTTTTCTGTGGCCCACAAATAAACCCAGTGCTTAGGGGTACATGCAGTAGACTGATAAATATGGCTTCACTTCTTTCTCAGGAGGGCCTGGAAACAAAAGACATACCCTAGCAGATGGTGGTTTGCTGGAACATTCCTTTCCATTTCATCCAGAACATTGTATAAACATTCACTGGGGACTGCTTGGTCCTAACAAGTGGCCAAACCTGTGGTTACATCTGTTCTGATAGGGAGGGAGCCAGGTCCCTCACCTACAGTACATGAGAGTGATAAATGTGGACCATCTCCCTCCATTGGTGGTGGAGTGGGTTCCACTGGTCATGGAGATCAAATCCCACTAGGAAATCTGACCTTGCTTTGTCTCTTCTTTTTGTGAGTAAATGTTCTATTCAGTGACTGTGTAAGTCATATGTTCTCTTGGTGTCACCTGTGTGGACTTTCTGCTATCCTCCATTTGCTGAGACCCCTACTCCTTCCTTATAGGTGGTAATAGGTGTCTTGCCCCAAAAGTTTGTGTGCCAACAAAGCACTCCATGGCATGGTGGAGACATAAGCATTCATTAGTTCAATCATCCCATCAGAGCCCAGATCCCTGAGTGGTCTTAGGCTGAGGTGCTGGCCTCCCTCTAACTTCATAAGCACAAGTGAGATGTGAGAAATCTCCCTGTGAACAGTGACAAAATGGTGTGGTGAATGTGGCAAAGAAGCAGGAGGTGGGTCTTAGGAATAGTAGGGAAATTATACCCTGGTTGCTGGCCACCTGCACACTCTCATGCCATTTGCTGACCCCCATGGTGTCTCAAGGGTTTCATATAATTCCCAAGGTGAGCTTGGGACTCTGTGCAAGGAGCGCTACTGACTCAGGGTTGTTTTCAGGAACAAAGTTAGACTTATTCAACACAGTATCACCCCATCTTTGATTAAAATGAAACTGATGAAATGACATATTTTCCTGAAAGTGAAATACATTAGTTAAAAGACACATATAGGCAAAAAACAAGAGATTTGCATGAGGCTTGGTTAGGGTATCTGCAAAGAAAGGGCACTATGGACTCTGTTGGGGAAGTGAACTGCTGACATCTGCAACAATGTATTTTTGCCTTCATGGAGAAGGACAACCAACATGACAGGGATATACAAACTCACTTCTATTCACTTATTCCAGGGACGCTAGGAGTATGAGAGTGAGAGTCCCAACTGTGGGGGATGCCCTCAAATATGAAATTCCCTGGAAGATTTTCTTGAAGACATAACTGCCCTTCAGGTAAAGATGAGACATGTGGCTGTAACATCCCAATCCTGGTCAGGATGTGGATGAGATGATCCTGCCTTGGATGGCATTAGAGTTATTTATTAAACTAGGGTCTGTCCAGGGGAAGACTCCTGTCTCCTCTCTTCTTTTCTCAGGGACAGTAGAGATTGAAGTAGTAGAAGAGACCCACCACAATTTGTCTTCCTTTGGGGTGGAATCAGCAGCACAGAATAAGCCTTTTTGACTGAGGTGGCCAAAAGTTTAGAAGCCCAGCAATGGGAAGCTGTGCCAGAAGAGACATAAAGGGAACACAAAAACCACTGAGGAAAGAAAAAGGAGGGCACAGGGCCAGCCCAACCTCAGGGCAAAGTGGATTTTGTTACCAAAGCAGGGGACAGACACAGCAGAAATAGATGGGATCCCTTCAGAAAAACTGCCAATATTATGGGGCAAAATGTTGTCCCTGTATGTAAGAGATTAAGGTCTTGTTACAAACCATAAAAGAGAAAGAGGAAGAGGGCTCATGGATCTGCAAGGGTTTAAAATATTGCAGAGCTGCCAAAAGAGCACAAGATGCAGCCCAGGAAAGAAAAATGCATAGATTGCTAAGGTTCCCTTGTGCATGGACCAGGAAAAGATGTTCAATAGCAAGAGCTATTAGGGAAATGCAGATCCAACTTCATGGTGATATAATTTCACATCTTATTATATGGCCATTAAATAAACAGAAAACTACAAATGCTGGAATGATGTGGAGAAACAGGAACACTCTTTTATGATTGGAGGAATGTAAAATGATGAAGCCTCTGTGGAAGACAGTTTGGTGGTTCCTCTATAAGGTGGGATTTGAACTTACATTTGCACACTGATGTTTATAGCAGCATTATTCTCAATTGCCAAATGTCTAAAACTGCCCAAGTATCTATCATTCAATGAATGGATAAACAAAATGTGGCATATACACATCATAGAATACTATTCACCTCTAAGAAGAAATTAAATCAGGATGCATATGACAACATGGATGGATGTTGAAGACATTATGTTGAATGAAATAAGCCAGTATGGTTTCACTAACATGAACTAAATACAATTATTATATTAAATTCTAGAGTATAGGTTACTAGAAGATAGAATGAATGTTGAGAAGGGGCAGCTCTTACTTAATGTAGGTAGAATTTTTAATAAGGTTGATTGTATATGTGTGGAAATAGAGTTGATGGTAACACATTATAGTGAGCATAACTAACACTGCAGATTGATAAATGTGATTGTAGCTGAAAGGGGTATTCTAGAAATGTAAATGTCAATGGAAGAATACTGGAGGTTAATCTAGGGACTGTATAACAATGAACTTAGTGGTGGATGAAGATAGTTGTTAGTACAAATACAAGAATATTCTTCTATGAACTAGATAAAATATAAGTATATTTATATTTGATAAATAGGGTGTTAAGAATATGATGATTCATGGGAAAATACAACTAATGGGATTTATGGAATACAGTTAGTAATATTGTAATATTTTTGCATCAGTGGCAAAAGAGGTCTTATATCAATTCTAAGGGTCAAAAATGTGTGGGTGGGTGTGGGATTTTTCCTTTAAGAGTAAGGAAAATATTATTTATTACAGGGTGTTAAGAATATGATGATACATGGGAAAATACAACTAATGAAATTTATGGACTACAGTTAGTAATATTGTAATATTTTTGCTTCAGTGACAAAAGAGGTCTTATATCAATTCTAAGGGTCAACAATTTGTGGGTGGGTGTGGAATTTTCCCTTTTAGAGTAAGGAAAATGTTCTAAAATTGAGGTGATGACAGCACAACTCTTTGATGAAACTGAGAGTCACTGAGTGTACACTTTGGATGGACAATATAAAGCATGAGATTACATAACACAATGAACCCTGTGGTAGATGACGGATTGTGGTTAACAGCACAAATATGAAAATATTTCCTTACAGTCTTAAATGAAAAAATACTAATACATGGTATTAATAATAGGATGGTTTATGGGGAAAATAAACCAAATATAAGCTATGGACTATATTTGGCAGTAATATTCTGTTGATGTGTTTTCATCATTTTAACACGTGTTCCAAAAAAAATGCAAGATGTGGGTGGTGGGGTGATGTATGGGAATCCTGTATGTCATGCTTTTATGTATGATTCTTTTGTAAATTCAAAACTTCTCAAATAAAAATAAAAGTATACCATGTAAGGTTTGGCATTGAAACAAAATCTCCACTCTCAAAAAAAATTGCCAATCATTCCCTAGGACTGTATTTCTTTTGGGGACCTGGGTATATGATGTGATATTGTATAGGCAAAATTCCTGGAAACCTTCATCAAAATGTCATTTCAATGCCTTATTAATAGCATCTAAATCTTGCTGTAAGTATTTTAAATAATCTCACATAAAGAATTTCCTTCATCATTACTCAGAATTGATGTATGAGTTACCAGGGCCATGAGTAGTCCAGAGAATAGATAGGGAGGGGAAAATTAAGTTGGCATAATTGGAGATTGGGAAAAGGGGGCAGATGAACATAATGAAAGAAAATTATAGAGAAAAATATAAGTGGGAGAGAAAATATCAGAAATATTATTGGTGGATAATTGGAATGCCACCACCAATTATCAGATAAGTGTAGTGATGGTTACCTTTAGCCATTCTAAATAAAAGTTAGAAAGGAATTAGGGAACTCCACTCCTCCCTATGCCCTCTAGGAATAAGACAAGAGGGTAGTGATATTATTGGGTTGGGTGGTGCAGGGTTGGCAGGAGGGTAGATTAGGAAGGGTGGGTTAGATGTCCCAGGATACTGGGGGGATTGTTGGGTGAGAGACCAGGTGAACACTGGGAATTTGTGGGTATGAGGTTGAAAGTACAGAGGTGGGAATGCTCTTATGGCAATATGACAAGGAAGGGTCACTGGCATAGGGTGTTGGATGGTGGGCCATTTGAGCCATGCCTCACCTGGGGCAGGGTTCTAGGGAGTGGGTGAGTGTTCATTCAGTCATAATGTGTTGTATCATTGAGTAGAGACCCACATAATATGGGGAAGAAGTTGGAATCCCATCTTTGGGAGGACCAATTTGTTCAGAAATAGACAGGAGGGAGTCTCTCAAGAGCAAGTGCAGTTCCTAATAGGGAAGGACAAACCAGTGTGTCAAGACCTCTTGTTGCTATATATGACCTCTTGTTGCTATGTAACTATGAATCTTGTCATCCAATGAGTCAAGGCAGGGGTTTGTCATGGGCCCTGGAGGGATGGGGTGGAAGGAATAGAATAGATCAAATAGGGGGTATTTCATTGTCAGTGGAAATGTTCTACATTACCATACAAAGATGGACATAGGACATTGCAAATATCATCAGAATTTATAAAAGGGTACAGTCTAAAATGTAAACCATAGTGTAAACCATTGTCAACGTTTAGTAGCTATGTTTCACTATTTGTATATCAGTTATAAC